>CM061142.1:475530751-475775751 GCA_030789695.1 Scilla litardierei
GCACGAGTAGAAGCACGAACAAGCTCCTCAATGTCCTCCTCATCCAACTCATCCTCGTCAGAAAAAGACGGAGGGACCTCAATACAAGGTGACGAGCTATACGGCAGAGAATCTCCTCAGAACGAGCCTGACGAGACTCCAAACGTCGCAGAGAACGAACGAGCTCGGTAAGTGTGGAAGAGGGAGCAGCTGAGGCAGAAGCAGAGGCTGACGCTGAAGGTGTCGTCCTCTGAACGTGACGGAGCGCCGCA
Organism: Scilla litardierei; assembly: GCA_030789695.1. Classification (NCBI taxonomy): domain Eukaryota; kingdom Viridiplantae; phylum Streptophyta; class Magnoliopsida; order Asparagales; family Asparagaceae; genus Scilla; species Scilla litardierei. The sequence goes on from CM061142.1 coordinate 475,531,003, forward strand.
AGAGACTTCTTGACGGCCGTCGCGTTCAGGGGAGGACCAAGTAGACGCTCATCGTCTGGAGGCAATGTGACACGGAAGTGACGGAATACCAGAGTCAACAAGCACGGGAAGGGGATATGAGCCGACTTCGTGGACTTGCGAATACACTCGAAAGAGTCCATCTTATCGAGTATAATGCGAGCCCAGTTAATCGAGCTCCCGATGAAAATAGCATAGATCAACTTCAAGAAGGGCTGGGACGGTAGAGATGAGGAGCCGTACTTGGGAAGCAAGCACGACTTCAGAATCAAATTTAGGACCCAGGCGATAGGCTTGAAGGATTTGGAGGGCACGCCAATCATGGCGGGAGGAATCTGGTGGAAAATCTGAGAGAGGACGACCTGATCAAGGGAGGTGATATCATCAACAGAAATGTCAGAGGGGAGGAGACCAGACGAGGAGATACCCAAAATCTCTCCTAAGATTTCTGTTGTGAGGACTATAGGAGTCCCCAAAACAATCGTCTCAACAGAGTGGGTCGCATCATACTGACCCCGGATCCTATTGGCATAGAAAAGTTTTACTAGGCGAGGGTAGGGGTGAGGGTTCGCCTTCGGGTCATATCGAAGGTAATCGAGTAGACCGGAGGACGAAAGAAGATCGGCGAGGCCTAGGAAGTCACTAAACTGGACGAAATGCTCCAGAAGCAGTGGGCAGTGTTCGATACGGTTGTAAGCCGCGAGACACAAAGGGTCGTCGCGACACAACGAGATATCGACACCGCCTACCAGCATCGGAGCCTTTCCCTTAGGCTTACGGGTAGATGTACGTGGTCGGGAGCTAGACTCAGGATGGGTAGGAGGAGTGGGTTCCCTATGAGTCTCAGTCTCGAGTATGAACTCGGTATCGGAATCCGTAGGAGTATGGAAAGAAGAGCGAGATGCAAGTTCCTTGGGCATGGACTTAGGCTTGGGTTGGGTTCTAGGTTGAGCACGGAGCTTCGCTTTCGTCGTCCTCTTACGCTTAAGAGGAGGCGAAGACGAAGAGGGTTCGGTAGGCTTCGAACGGCGTTTCGGAGGAGGGGGTCCGAGGGTGGCGAATCGACGGTCATGGGCGAAGGGCCAGATGGAGTGATCGGGATACGTGTACGAGCCATAAGCGCGGCACGACACGACGCAAGAGAGCGAATCGAAGAAACCCTAAACACAAACCCTAGAAATCGAAAACAACTAGAAACCCTAACTCTAAGATCTAGAAACTGAACCCTAGAGAGCTAACCCTAACCCTAGTAAGCTAGGAGAGGGAGGAGAGTCACCTAGGAGGAGAGGGCGACGGTCGGCGACGGCGGGTTTGGTTGGAATCAGGCCGGACACGACGGAGAGGGAGGAGGGAAGTCGAAGGGTCGGGGAAATTTTCGAGTTGGAGTGAGAAAGAGACCGACTAAAAAAGAATTAAGTCATAAGGAAATTTTCGAGTCGGTGGTTGTTCTTTGACCGACCGACTAGATCGTGATCTAGTCGGTCAGTGCTTGGATAGATGGGGTTTTAATCGATTGGAAGTCGAAAAGACGATTCAGTCCCCGTCACAACTAGTCGGTCACAGTACAAGCACTGACAGACTAGATCACGATCTAGTCGGTCGGTCAATGAGCTTGAACCGACTAGTTGTAAACAGTAACTGTAAGGCAAATTTCCTGACAAGATTTAGTCGGTCTAAGCTCATTCACTGACCGACTAGAACTGAATCTAGTCGGTCGGCCAATGAACTTGGACCGACTAAGAGAGTTCAAAAATTGAAAATCTTTGAAATATGATTTCTTTCCTAATTACACTTGGATGAAACATCAAAAATACTCTCATTAATCATTATACTACCCCATTAAACATCGAAAATCTGAAATTTGACGATTACGCACAAATCGAGCGAAAATTCCGAAAATTCAACAAAAATCCAGAAAATTTCAATACTTCAAGCATGAGCAAATATAATGAATAGAATAGCATTCAAGAATATTGAATAAAAATGAATCATATATCTCGGATTCACCCATAATCCCCAATTCTCGACGTAACCGCACAAAGGAGTCCTCCTTTAGGGGTTTCGTGAAAATATCGGCGATTTGCTTCTGGGTTTCAACGTACACTAATATGATGTCCTTTTTAGCAACATGATCATCTAAGAAATGGTGTCGGACATCTATGTGTTTCGAACGGGAATGGTGTACCGGGTTCTTGGAAAGACATATTGCACTTTGGTTGTCCACCATGATAGGGCAAGTATCACAGTTTATACCAAAGTCTTTAAGCGTGTGTCTTATCCAAAGAACTTGAGCACACGCGGCACCGGCGGCAATGTATTCCGCCTCGGTGGTTGAAAGTGATACGGAATTCTGCTTCTTGGAAAACCAAGAGACAAGGGAATTTCCTATAAAATGGCAAGTGCCACTAGTACTTTTCCTGTCGGATTTGCATCCCGCATAATCGGCATCACTATATGAGATTAACTCATATGTGCTAGATTTTGAATAAAGTAATCCAAAATCAAGTGTATAACTTAAATAACGGAAAATACGTTTTACCGCTACTAAGTGAGACTCCTTAGGTTGAGACTGATAACGAGCACATACGCATACGTCAAACATAATATCGGGCCTACTTGCGGTAAGATAAAGTAAACTACCTATCATACCTCGATATAGACGAATGTCTACATCCTTACCGCCCGTATCCTTATCAAGATGCGTAGTCGTGCTCATTGGAGTCTTCTTTCCGGAGGCATTCTCCATTCCAAATCGCTTAAGCAACTCCACCGTATACTTCGTTTGGTGGATGAAGATTGCATCGTCCATTTGGCGAATTTGGAGACCTAAGAAATATTTGAGCTCACCCATGTGGCTCATCTCAAATTGATCCTTCATCACATTAGAAAACTCTTCGCAAAGAGCAAAGTTAGTAGCACCGAAAATGATGTCATCAACATATATTTGAACTAAAATTATATCATTATTCGAATACTTAACAAATAATGTGGAATCAACTTCTCCCATTTTAAATCCTAAATCCAAAAGAAAATTCTTTAGACGGTCATACCAAGCTCGAGGAGCTTGTCTCAAACCGTAAAGAGCTTTCTTAAGTTTAAAAACATGATTTGGAAATTTTTCATTTATAAAACCCGTAGGTTGAGAAACATAAACTTCCTCAACGACATCTCCGTTTAAAAATGCACTTTTTACATCCATTTGAAATAATTTAAAATCCTTATGGCATGCAAAAGATAATAGTAATCTAATTGATTCTAATCTAGCTACCGGAGCAAAGGATTCTTCGAAATCGATACCTTCCTCTTGACGGTAGCCTTGAGCAACTAACCGAGCTTTGTTCCGGAAGACGACTTGGTTTTCGTCGGTTTTGTTCTTGAAGATCCACTTTGTCCCTATGACGGTGTGGTTCTTCGATGGCAATGGAACAAGCTCCCACACTTCATTCCTCTCGAATTAAGTGAGTTCCTCCTCCATGGCTAAGATCCAAGCACTATCTTCGCACGCTTCATTAACATTCTTTGGCTCTATCGAGGAGGCAAAGGCACAATGAGCGAAGTAGTTCACTTGCGATCTCGTCTTGACACTATCATGGATATTGCCAATGACTTGCTCATGAGGATGGTCACGAACGGTATGAAGCCGTTTGGGAATACCTTGATCACTAGGAACATTCTCAACAACTTCATTAGACGGGTTAGTCTCAATAGAATCAATAGAATCATTAGAGTTAGAATTACCAATTGAATCACATAAGACATCCATAGAGTCATCATCATTAGTAATTCTAGTTGGAACAAACATTAAATGACACATGAAGCGATTCCTCGATCGTTGAGGTTCGTTTGTTGAATATCCGGTAGGCTTTGCTACGCGAAGAATATCCAACAAAAATCCCCTCATCGGATCTTGGATCGAATTTGTCCAAACTACCATACGTGTTCTTAATAAAACATTTTGAACCAAAAACACGAAAATGTTTAACTTGAGACAACCTACCAAACAACAATTCATAACAAGTTTGTTTAGTGCCTGGCCTCAAAAGTATTCTATTAAACACATAACAAGCGGTATGTACCACTTCCGCCCAAAATTGATGGCCAAGTTGGCTATCATCAAGCATAGTGCGAGCACATTCCACTAGCGTCCTATTCTTTCTCTCAACAACACCATTTTGAGGAGGTGCGCGAGGGAATGAAAAGGTGTGTGTAATACCAACTTCATCACAAAATGTCTCAAAAGACTCATTCTCAAATTCACCTCCATGATCACTATGAATAGTGACAATGGTGGTTCCTAAGAGATTTTGTACTTTCTTAACAAAAATTGTGAAGTTTTCAAAAGCTTCATTTTTATTACACAATGAAAATACCCAAGTAAACCTAGAAAAGTCATCAACGATGACAAGTCCATATCTAGCATTACCTAACGAAGCAACTCTAGTTGGCCCAAATAAATCTAGATGTAATAACTCTAGAGGCCGCTTAGAAGAAATGCTTTTCTTAGGTTTAAATGAAGATTTTGGAAGCTTGCCTCGTTGACACAAGTCACAAAAGCTTTTCTTTTGAAAGACAAGCTTAGGGAAGCCTCTAATAGAATTTAACTTGGAAAGCTTAAAAAGTGTTCCAAAGTTCACATGACCAAAACGTCGATGCCATAAGTGTTGTTCACTTGTGTTGGCAATAAGACATTGTTCATGTGATCTTGGAAGATCTAGGATATATATATCCTTATGGCGTGTGCCGGAAAACAATAATTCATTATTATCTTTTCTTAAAATATGGCACATTCCTTTCGCAAAGTTAACTTTGTAACCTTTGTCATAAAGTTGACTTATTGAAATGAGATTGTGGTTTAATCCTTTAACAAGGTAAACATCACATATAATGGGTTTAGAAGGATTACCCACTTTACCAACACCTATGATGGTTCCGCTCTCGTTGCCTCCAAATACGACGTGGTTTCCATTTGCAATGGGAACCACTCCGGAGAGCAATTGAGCGTCACTCGTCATGTGTTTTGAACACCCGCTATCGAGTATCCAATTCCCCTTGGAGCTAAATTTAAATTTGTTGCTCCTTTTCTTTTTCTTTTCCTTGAGTACCTAAAGATAGAAAATTTCATATCATGGTACCCAAGGTCATTGGGTCCAAAAGATTAGACTTTTAGAAGCCAAGTCCAATTGGACTTAGACTTCCACACGTAATTTCTACTATGCACAACATCCGAAAAATAAGCATTCATGTAAACTTGTTTTTCATCCATACTTGTGTCCTTTGGGCTCCAAATTGTGAATATTTTGGGAGCCCTCATCCTATTGGGTGCATGCATGCGTTGTTGGTTTCTACGTGATGCATGTCGTGGATAGGCATAAGGAACATGATGGAATGGTGCATGTGGATAGTTATTCATACGATGATGTGGGTGAACATATGCATATGGAGAAACACGTGCGTGAGGGTGTCTCGCATGGTGTGCACGTGCCCGTGAACGTGTAGCATAGAAATCATCATATGTGTGAGCCGGTGGAGTAGGACGTGTGTTCCTACGTGGCATAGTATTGGTGTACATGTAGGCATGGCCCTTCTTTGGAGGTCCATCCAAAGTGGGTTTCTTTCCGAAAGAGGGTGTGGACGAGGTGGAAGCACCATTGGTAGATGAACTACCAATAGAGTGTTTGCTACCACTCGTTGAGTCACCGGAAGTTGGCCTAACAAAAGTAGTGGCCGATTTGGATGAACTTCCCATCGTATACCCCAAGCCAATGTGGTGATTGGACGGAAGTAAGTCACTTAGGATTTTATCCAAATGGTCCTTACCCTTATTGAATTTATTAATTCGGCCTAATGTGTTCTCATATTTCTCGGTGAGAGAACGCATAGAAGCATCCAAAGTGGATACTTGCGAGGTGAGCACATAAACACGAGATTTAAGATTCTCATTCTCAATATTCAAAGTCGAGTTTTGAGAAGTCAAATCCGCTATCTTGTGTTCCTCCGGATCTTCAATGCTAACATGTTCAAGTTGAGTCTTGAGATTAACAATCTCATTCTTCAACCCTTCAACAACGGTGTCGTTGTTGGTGATGATAGTTTTAGGCGAGGTTTGAATGCTAGCTAAGTCATCTTTTACTTTTGTATACCTATTTACCAATTTAGTATACTTAGACCACAACTGAGAATTAGCATTCCTAAGGTCATCCATAGTTACCTCATCGCCTTCGTTGTTGCTATCATCGGAAGAGGAAGATCCTTGATCATGCTCCTCTCTTGCCATGAAGCACATGTGTGCTTGCTCCACTTACTCATCGTCCGACTCTCCGCTTGAGGAATCCTCGGAGTCGGTGAATGTTGCCCCGACAAGCCCCTTTTTGTTCCCTTTCTTGTATTTCTTGGACTTGTCGTACTTTGGCGCCTTCCACTTCTCCTTTTGCTTGTTTAGAGGACACTCCGCTTTCATGTGTCCTGGCTTGTTGCATTTAAAGCACAAAGAAGAAGAGGCGTTAGAAGAATTGAACTTTGACTTGTTTTTGAAGTTACCTTTCCGGAAGAACCGGTTGAACTGCTTGGCCATGAGAGCCATGGACTCCAAGTCCAACTCGTCTTCCGAGTTTTCATCATCGGTTGATGTGGATGTGGATGGAGCGGCCTTGAAAGCAATAGCCTTCTTCTTTGGCTCGTCTTGCTTTAGGTATGACTTCATCTTTTCTTGCAACTTCAACTTGCTATCCTTGCGTACCTCGTATGACATTAAAGTACCCATTAGTTGAACAACGGTATACTTGTTCATATCATTACCTTCCTCGATGGCGAAGGTACGTTTTCCCAACTCGAAGGAAGTCCTTCGATAAGCTTCGAACATTTCTCCTTTTGGGTGTAGGATTTGCCGAGAGCATCTAACTCGTTTATGATGTCGACGAAGCGAGCATAATACTCCTTCATCTTCTCACCCTGTTGCATATGAAACATCTCGTAATCTTTATTAACAACGAGTTTAGAGTCTCTTACCCTACTCGTCCCTTCATGTAATATGAGGAGGGAGTTCCATATTTGATATGCACTCTTACATGTGCATATCTTGTTGAAATCCTCGGGCTCCAAAGCACATTGCAAGGCGTTCATTGCCTTGGCATTGCTTACCTCCGCGGCGACCTCCGCGGGAGTCCATTTCTCGAAATCTTCTTCGGTTGGCTCGACATATTCCTTCATCGTGGTCCTCCATAGTGAAGCACTCCGGAGGAAGGTTTCCATCCGGTATTTCCAGTACCCGTAGTTGGTACCGTTGAAGAATGGAGGCCTCGTTGAGGAATGTCCTTCCATTACCGAAGACGCTCATTCACGGTTCTTGAAGGTGCTATAGTCGAAAGGTGGACGAACGGTCTTGTTGTCGTTGGCAGACATAGCTATAGACTTGGCTCTGATACCAAATGTAATGCCCTACTAAGCTACTGCACAAGTACTGGAGGGGGGGGTGAATAGTACTTTAAAATAATTAAGAGGCTAATTCCTAATTACTTGCAAACTCTACCAAACAATGCGGAAAATGCGGAAATTAAATGTTAGACAACAAAGAAACAATCGCAAACAACGATATTACTGGATTCGGATCCACCCAAGTCTTCCCGACTTGTTCCCGGTGATCCTACGTCCCAACCACCCGGATCCCCTCCGGATACTTGAGTTAGAAACCCTAACTCAAGATTTCCACTATGAAATACTTGTGAAGAACCTTCACCAAGTCAAATCATACACAAAGTAATTTGTGACTCCCACAACCTGGGATCACAAACACATCTCTCACAACCGAGAGATAAACACTTACAAAACGAAAGTAAATGAAATAGAATAACTTACCACAAAATACTTATGCCTTGAGTATACTTACAAATTAGGGCAAGGATGATTTTGAGGAAGAAGAAGGCACCAAACCCTAGCTCCAAGATGTAGATCAGCGATGGAGAGCTATGTGGTTGTTGGTGACCTAGGATCAAGCACTTGGCTTGGAAGGCTTCACACTCAATGAATCTCTCTTTGGAAGTAAGAGTGAGGAGAGATTATTGAATGGAATGAAAGAGCTTTGAATGAGCTTGGAATGATTTCTCTTGATCTCTAAACTTGCAATAATATCAGCCTTGACTGTAATGAATGCAGCCCATCAAGTATTTATAGGATCGAGGAGAGAGAGAAAGAAATTCGAGTCATTAAATGCTCCAACGGCTCTATTCTGAACTCAACTAGTCGGTCAAAGAACAACCACCGACCGACTAGTTCATCAACTAGTCGGTCGGTCATTTAACGTAGACCGACTAATGGAAGAACAGCCAAAAGGTCGAAGCACAGACAAAAGGAACTAGTCGGTCCAAGAAGAGTAGCTGACCGACTAGTTTCACAACTAGTCGGTCGATTACTTAACTGAGACCGACTAAGAGATAAAACTGAAGTCTGAGCACAAATTGATTTAGTCGGTCCAAGAACAAATGTTGACCGACTAGTTCATCAACTAGTCGGTCGCCAAATGAGCATAGACCGACTAACGATAAACAGTAAGTTAGGTGAAAATTGGCATGTACAGTAAAGCTAAACTAGTCGGTCCAAAAAGGAAAGTTGACCGACTAGTTCATCAACTAGTCGGTCGATCAATGAACACAGACCGACTAATGATAAACAGTAGCTCAGGCTCAAATGTGCATGTACAGGGAAAGCTCAACTAGTCGGTCACAGAAGCATCACTGACCGACTAGTTCACAAACTAGTCGGTCGGTGAGTCAACGTAGACCGACTAACTGTAAACAGTAAAGAGCTTAGAATTGACTGACAAAAACTAGTCGGTCCAAGAAGCTTTGCCGACCGACTAGCTCACCATCTAGTCGGTCAGTTCTTCTTCTTGAACCAACTAACATGCACAAGAAGTCGTGAATCGAAGCGCGAAGCTTCGGGAAAATTTGTATGGACTTCTACTAAGATCCTAGAGCTAAGATATGAGCGTTATGAAGATTTAAACCGTAAGACCTACTCAAGGCTTAACATTCTACGAAAGAAGCTTAAAGACTATAAATAAAACTTGACGATACCGTCTTCAATAGCTTCAAACGAATCTTCATGACTTCTAAAATGGTCCATAAGCTTCAACGAAGCTTTAGGCATACGATCACGTGCTTTGAGAAGTCTCGAGATGTCGCTTTGGATGTTCATATGAATTTGGCAACGATCTCCATAACTGCGCTCACAAAGTGTTAGTTCACGATATATTTATGTTTGTTCATCATCCAAAACCAAATCCGGGGAGTCCAATATCCAACAATAACATGGCATGTGATATCATTATAGCATCTCTCCAAATGCATCAATCCCAATGACTAGACCATCTATATCAAACGCTAACGTGGACTGGCATGATGTAAAGTAGAAGTTACTTAAGAACATGATGAATGCGATGAAAAAAATAAGAAACATGGTGATCTTGACATCAAGCTTCACGGGTAATGATACCATAGTGAGGAGATGGACTTGGGCAAGCTATCTCATGCCGTGTAGTCATGCGGTCACATAATCTGCACTCCGTAACTGCCAAGAACGTTAGCGAGCCGTACCTGGAGTACCGATTTCGACTCCTTTGACACTCAAATTAGAATTTCTGTGAGATAATAAAATCTCAAAATGAAGAGAGAAAATGTGTTCTTAGAATGAACTTACCACCTTCCAAAATGGGAACGTTAAATATAAGATTAAATGAGAGTATTTTGGTAATTATACTTCATGGATGTGCTTCTTCGTATTTAGGTTAGGCATGTTTGGGTCTAAACTAATGTTTGGGTCTAAACTGGCTTAAGGCCCATTAGGAGTCAGCGAGCGTATCTGACCGATCGACTCGGTCGTGCTCCAAGGTCGAGTCAAGTCCACTCGGTCGAGTAGACATGCTGCTCGGCCGAGTATGACAGTAGCCTCTCCAAGGCAAAACTTCCCCAGCTCTCTGTTTTTCGGAGTCAAGTCCACTCGGTCGAGTAGACATACTGCTCGGCCCGAGTATGACAGTAGCCTCTGCAAGGCAAAACATCACAGCTCTCTGTTTTTCGAGTCGACGAACTGCTCGGTCTGAGCGGCCTGCTGCTCGACCGAGCGGCCTGGGAGAATAAACACCGATGAGTTTGAATCACAGAAAACAACACTCTACCTTGATTCAAATCTCATCACCAATGAATCTTGAATCTCCATGCTGCGCGCCATGACCCCCCTCTAGAATCATCATCATCTCAAAAACCGCGCCCCCTTGCGCCACCTAAGCCAACAAAGAAATCAGCTCCAAGCAAACTTGGAGCTTGACGGCGGAAACTGGCTTTGTAAACATGTCTGCGGGGTTCAAATCAGACGGGATCTTCTGAAGCTCTATCTCCTTCTTCTCCAACTCAAGAAATGAATCGCGCACCTCAATATGCTTCGTCATCGAACTGTATGCATGGTGCTTCACCAGATAAATGGCACTCTAACTGTCACAATGCACATGTGACGAACTCTACGGCACCCCCAAATCTCTCAGCAGACTCCTCAAATACTTGGCCTCCTTCACAGCTTCCACCGCTGCAATCAACTCGGCCTCTGTGGTTGATATCGCAACCACAGACTGTAAGACCGACCTCCTTGATATCGCGACAGTGCCCAAACTGAACACATACCCCGTGGTAGATCGCGGCATGTCTCTATCACCTACGTAGTCGCTATCGCAGTAACCTGTCAGCACCTTTCCGTCTCCTCTCCCATAGAGGATCCCTACACTCGTTGTGCCTCGCAGATATCTCAGAATCCACTTGACGGCCTGCCAATGCTCCTTGCCAGGATTATCCATATACCTACTAACCACTCCCACGGTCTGTGCAATATCTGGACGCGTGCAAACCATCGCATACATCAAGCTTCCTACTGCACTCGCATATGGCACCTGAGACATGTAAGTCTTCTCCTCATCGGTGCTTGGCGACTGACTCGCCGACAGCTGAAATGAGCTCCCAAAGGTGTCGTCATGAGCTTCGCACTATCCATCCCAAACCGGGCTAGTACCTTCTGAATATACCCATTCTGTGACAATCTAAGCTCATGCTTCTTCCGATCTTGAACAATCTTCATTCCGAAAATCTTCTTGGCGGGCCCTAAATCCTTCAGGTCGAATTCTTGTACTAGCTTCTCCTTCGGCTTCTTCACCTCCGACATGCTATTAGAAGCAATTAGCATGTCGTCCACATAGAGCAACAAGTAAATCTTCAAGCTATTCTCAAGTGTGCGAACATACACACATTGATCCTTGATGCTCCTCTCAAAGCCTACTCCCATCATGAAGCTATCAAACTGTTTGTACCACTGCCTGGGTGACTGCTTCAACATGTACAACGATTTCTTCAACCTGCACACCAAGGTCTGTTTCCCTTCAACTCTAAACCCCTCAGGCTGCTGCATATAAATTTCCTCATCAAGGTCTCCATGCAGAAAGGTGGTCTTCACATCGAGTTGCTCCAACTCCATGTCCATGCTAGCAACTAGCGCCAATAACACACGAATGGACGTGTGTCGCACAACCGGTGAAAATATTTCGTTGTAGTCTTCACCCTTCCGTTGTGCAAATCCCTTAGCAACCAACATTGCCTTATACTGACATTGTTCCCATCTTGAGTTGAACTTTCCTTGACCTTGTATATCCAACGACAACCAATAGCACGCTTCTCGCTAGGTAACGGCACCAAATCCCAAGTGTCGTTCCGGTGAAGCGACTCCATCTCCTCCTCCATAGCTCCTTGCCACTGAGCGGCATCTCCTGAGACTATGGCTCCACCATATGTCGCTGGCTCCTCGTGCTCTAAGTTAAGTACATAAGACAACATATCATCGAAAGAATATCCGACATAATCCCATGAACCTAATCTTTCTGGCGCTTTCTTCACCCTCTTCGATCTTTGTGTTCCATCATCACCTGCATAAGTGTCAACGCGTACCTGAGATGTATCGGGTGTCTGCACATGGTCCTCAGCATGGACCTCATCATCTCCCTCAACTGGAGCATCGACCATCAACTCTTTGCCTGGTCGCTGAGTGGGCTGGATCGGAAGACTAACCCTTTCCGATGAAATCACCTCTGCGGACGTGTCCTCTTTTGAGTGAGAATGCTCCGCCCTGAGCATTGCATCCTCATCAAAAGTACATGTCGGCTCACTATCGCTTTCTGACCCTCTGGATCCCACAAACGATATCACTTGACGCCATGGCCACATCCAAGAAAGACACACTTCTTTGCTCTTAGATACAACTTGTCACCCCTCTCATGCACATATGCCGGGCAACCCACGATGCGCAAGTACGAATAATCACCAGCTTCACCACTCCACATCTCCTCAGGGATCTTGTAGCCAATCGCTACTGAAGGAACTATGTTCACAATGTGCACAGCAGTCGAGAGTATCTCTCCCCAGAATTCTTTATCCAAACCGGCTGAGTGCCTCAAACACCGCACTCTCTCCAACAATGTCATATTCATCCGCTCCACCACACCATTCGACTGCGGATCACCCGGTGTGCTAAAGTGTCTGCGGATCTCATGGAGTTTGCAGAAATTTCTAAACTCCCTTGAGGTAAACTCATCTCCATTGTCAAATCTAAGAACCTTCACGTGCCTTCCGGTTTGCTTCTCCACCATGGTCTTCCACTCTCTAAACATATCAAAAGCTTGGTCATTTGACCTCATTAGGTACATCGAAACTTTGCGAGAGTATTCATCAATAAACAAGACAAAATACTTAGCTCTCCCTTTTGACGGCTCTGGGCACGGTCCCCACACATCGGTGTGTACATAGTCAAGTGGTCCTTTGCTAGTATGCTTCCCCGTGTTAAACTGCAGCTTTGTCTTCTTACCGTACACACAGGATTCGCAGAATTCTACACTCTCATTCGAGGCTTCAATCAACTTTCTTCGGAGTACATCAAGCGTTTTGTCACATGGATGACCCAAATGATAATGCCATAACTTGGCTGAATCTCCGAAAACTACGCTCGTAGTGCTTACGTCTGTTTCACCTTCAACTGTGGTACCTTGAAGGGCATATAGGTTTCCAACCTTCCTTTCCTTCATCACAACCATGGCTCCTTTCGAAACACGAAGTTAGTCTTTTTCAAAGACCGACTTACATCCGACATTGTCCAACACGCCTATGGAGATTAGGCTCTTCCGCAAATCCGGGACATGCATCACATTGGCAAGTGTACGCACTATGCCGTCATGCATCTTTATCCAAACGGTTCCAATACCCGCAGTTCTACACACTGCATTGTTCCCCATGAGAATTGAGCCTCCATCTTGCTTGGAACGGTATGTCGCGAACCAACTCCTATGAGGAGTCATATGATCCGAGCATCCACTGTCCACAAGCCATGCCAAACTGGCATCACCTGCAATCCCCGCAGCAAAAATCTCGGTATCTCTACCTTCATCATGAACCTGCTTACCATCAATCCCCAAAGATGCCGAACCGGAATCCTTCTTGGTTTCCTTTCCGTTCTTCCTATGCTTGATAGGACAATGATTCGAATAATGACCCTTCTTGTGGCAATTATAGCATGTGATGTTCGCAAATCTTCATGCGAGTGTCTCGACTTAGAGCGGTCATTATTCTTCCTGAAGCCTCCTCTCCTTTCCTGTCGACCCCTCACATGCAATGCCTCCTCGCGGTTACTCACATGATCTCTACCTTAAACCTTGCCACATAGTTGCTCCGTGTGAAGCGCCGCCTTCACCTCTTCCACGGTGAGAGTAGTTCGGTTGTAAATCATCGACCGAACAAACTGATTATACTCTTCAGGCAATGAACACAACAAGATAACTGCTTGCTGCTCATCTTCAATTTTCACATCCATACCATGCAACTCTAGCACAATCATGTTCAATTCATCCATGTGATCCTTTACCGCTGAACCAGACTTCATCTTGAGAGTATACAGCTGCTGAAGCAAATATAGACGACTCGTGAAGGATTTCTTCATATAGAGTCCATCAAGCTTCTTCCACATATCAGATGTCGTCGCCTCATCCAGGACTTTCCTCAGAACATTATCTGATAGCGGCAACTGAATCGTGCTGTACGCCTTCCTCTCCATCTCCGTCCTAGCGGATGCAGTCACCTCCTTATTAATATTCGAGACATCGAATACGATCTGGTAACACCCCGTCTGCATAAGAACATTCTTCACCTTCGTCTGCCAAATCCGAAAATCATTCCGGCTGGTGAACTTCTCAATGTTCAAAGTTGCCAAAGACACCATCTTTCTTTCGCCACTAACTTCCTTTGCAATAAAACCACAAGCTCTGATACCACTTGTTGGGAGAAAATCCGAAAACGCCTCGAGATCAATGCGGAAACCAACCCTAAAAACTCTCTCCAATCTCCAATGGGGGTAGCAAGAGGCTCTCAAAACTCAATGGAGGCTTGCAAACTCAAGATGACAGCTTAAACTAATCTAAAACATCGATAGGTTAAATACGATCTCAAACGAACGGAGAGAAGACAACATCCAGGTCGTCGGATGCTGCGCACGGGCCCAAGCTGCTCGACCGAGTCAATCGCTTGCTCGGTCGAGTGCGGAGAAGCGAGCGTATCTGACCGATCGACTCGGTTGTGCTCCAAGGTCAAGTCAAGTCCACTCGGTCGAGTAGACATGCTGCTCGGCCGAGTATGACAGTAGCCTCTCCAAGGCAAAACTTCCCCAACACTCTGTTTTTCGGAGTCAAGTCCACTCGGTCGAGTAGACATACTGCTCGGCCCGAGTATGACAGTAGCCTCTGCAAGGCAAAACATCCCAGCTCTCTGTTTTTCGAGTTGACGAACTGCTCGGTCCGAGCGGCTTGCTGCTCGACAGAGCAGCCTGGGAGAATAAACACCGATGAGTTTGAATCACAAAAACAACAGGTATGGTCACAAACAGAGACATTGACGTCAAACTCATCGCGCTAAAAGAAGCACCGAAAGAACACAGGAACATTGGGCATTCACAATGAATAATGATGGAGAGACTAGTCATCTACATATTTCTCCATATAGTCTCCGCCCTTGCATATAGTAGACCCCAAAACGCTAGGACCTTATCATCACATATGCATCAAAGCTCCTCGATGAACCTAAAATCTCACGAGTGAAGGAACGAGTAAAATATGAAGCATCATCGTCAAAATTCACGAAGTATGATAGGGCATTCCCCTCCCCCTACACGTAGGGGCCAGGCACCCCAACTCACCACCAGTTGGGAGTTGGGGTACCCCATGTGAGGGGCGGGAACCCCTGCTTGGGCATCACTTCTCCCCTGTATGGGAGACTGGTGGCACCCCACTCGCTTTCAACCAGGGGGCTAGGGCACCCCCTTCTCCTTCCGCGAGTGGTGCAGGGTCATGCATGTATTCTCTCGGACGATGGCATGATGGATCTTGGAGGTTATGTAAGGAGTTGAAACATACATCTAATTTGGTGATTAGGGAGCCACGTACCAGCGAAGTTCAAGGCAAGAAGACATTAGATAATTCAAGCAATCTCTTGAGTAATTCCTTGCCTCGTTATCTTCGCACAAGCGCGCATCACAAATACAAGTAACAATGCAGAGAGGAAGGAGGAAAGTCATAATGCGGGGACGATGGAGGATAGAAAGGACATGTATGACTTGAGAGCTTTAGAGTTGTCAAACAACAACATGCACATAACGGGAAGTGAATGCTTAAGCTAAGGATAAGGTCGGTCATCTTTTGACAGGATGTACATATATCACAGGTCGTCCCTGATAGGATTGAACATGCCACGCATATCGACAATGCTACCCACATCACGTTTAATAATCTGACAGCTTTATAACAGTGCAAGCACGTTCGTATTTTGCTTTACCGATGACAGGGAATGATTCGTCCAGATGATGGTTAACGAGATATGTTTACATGATAAATTCTTTGCAAACAATTTGTGATTACCATTCCCACCTGTGATTGAGGAGTTGATACAGTATTATGGGTATCCCATATACCAATGGCATCCAATTCGTTTCGGTTGATTCTATTTTTGTGATAATTTATCGTGTAACTAAATAGATTTTGATAGATTTTTCTGTTAGGTTATTCGAGGGGTTCTATACTATTCATGTGGCACCTATGGGATTTTTTTTAACTTCTTTACGACGAAGCAGGTAAGGAAAAAATTTATCCCAACCCTCTAGGAGTCAAATACCGACAAGAGTTGGAAGACAAGATTATTCATTCTGAAAAAAAAGATACGAGTCATTGAACCTACTTGATACAATGGTGTATTCATCGCTCTATAGTCGATGTTCCTATATGCAGCGCTATGACGCCTCTATGACACCTGTTGAGGAATACATAAAGATCACATGTTTGATGAGGTCAAAGTCTGAGTGGTTTATAGCATCATACTTGCTTAGCAAGGATATTCTTGAAAAATAGGATTATGATTTAATACTTGTAAGAGTTGTTAAATATCTATTATACAAAAGATGGATGTTATCAGAGAAATTAGATAAGAGAAATTGGACAAGAAAAACTGGATATGAGATGAGATTTTGAGGGATAAGAGAGGAGGTGTGGGATTTTGCACATACAACCCCGGGTTTTGCATTTTTGCCCCTGTACCCTCCCCACACACACACCCACACTTTTTATTCTTCTCCCCCTTTGACCATTTTTTTCCAGTCAACGTGCACGTGTGCACGGGTTATTTTGAGGGATAAGAGTGGAGGTGTGAAATTTTGCACATACAACCAAGGTTTTTGCATTTTTGCCCCTGAACCCTCCCCCACACACACCCACACCTTTTATTCTTCCCCCTTTTCGACCATTTTCCCAGTCCACCACGTGCACGTGTGCACGGGTTATTTGCTAGTATATCTATTCTAAATTTGATGAAGAGTTTGAATGTTGTCCAACTAGGACAAACCTTTGTCCTAGGTGGACAAATGACAAAAGTTGGGATGAGTTTGTTTTTGGGGAAAAACTTAAATTTGGGGGGAAACTTGAAATTTTAGTGGAAAACTTGAAATTTAAATTTGGGAGGAAACTTGAAATTTTTGGGGAAAACTTGAAATTTGGGGGAACTTGAAATTTGGGGGGACTCAGCCATTAAATAAACCGTGCCCTATGGGCACGGGGTAATGGCTAGTGTGTGCGCACGCGCGCGTGTGTGTATATATATATACATATATATATACATATAGATTTTATCTAAGGAGGCACCTAGATCACTTTTTTCCATATATATATATATATATGAGAAATATGTGCCTGAGCTGACAGCGCAGGAAATCAGCAGTACGTGGGCTTAAAAAGGTTTTTTTAATTTTTTTTGCATTTGCTTCTACAGCTTGTTAACTACATCTCCACCAATTTTCAAGCCAATCCAACACCGTTTGAGCCTTCATTCATGTGTTTCAAAAATGTAGCGCTGACAGTTCGGTTTTCGGGAGCGGTTTTTTTGAAACGCATGAACGGAGTCTCAAACGGTGTTGGATTGGCTTGAAAATTGGTGGGAGTTAACAAGTTGTAGAAGCAACTGCAAAAAAATTTTAAAAAATTTTTAAGCCCCCGAATTGCTGACAGCGCAGGAAAAATTTCCTACGCTGTCAGCTTAGGCCCATATTCCTCTATACATATGAGTATATATATATGGGCTTGCGGGAGGTGAGCATTTGGTGTAGGAAATTTCCTACACCGCCCTTCAAAAACACCACATTCCACTTAATTTTTTAAAATTTTTTTGCTTAGAATTGTTGTACACATTCTAAAACCCCAAATATGGGTGAACCCTAGGGGGATTTGACCTTTGATCGGCTCGTGACAAAAAGTTCTATTGTTCTGAAAACGTTGAATTTGTAACAATCGGATCGATGGTAAAATAGCTTTGGATTCACTTGATTTTTGGCATGTTCATCATTCATAATAAGTACATCAAGATGAATGATGGTGATTAGTAGAAAAAAGATTGGAAATTGAAGTTTTATGAGAACGGTGTAGGAAATTTCCTACACCGAATGCTCATATCCCTTTCTATATATATGTATGTATGTATATATATGTATGTATATATATATATATGTATGTATGTATATATATGTATGTATATATGTATATATATGTATGTATATATGTATATATATGATATATCGGGCTCTTAGGGAGGATGAAGGTGTCAAGTAGGGGCAGGGGAAGGCGCCTGTGCCTTAGCCCGGCACTACTAACACTCTTCCGTCTCCCTTAGATCCTTGTACTTTTTTTCCAGTATCAATAAAGATAAAGCATATTCTCCAACAATATATATATATATATATATATGTCTATGTATATGTATATGCGTATATATATGCATATGAACTTTTTTATCCGTACACTTGATATAATTGATGAATTTTATGCATGGAAAGCATTGGCAGATGCTAAAATGATAAGACAAGCTTATAAACGTTGATGCCGAACGTATGAAAAAAAGGGAGACGTGAAAGGACCAAGTTGTTAGGAAACAAATACAGAGGGAATGTCATCAAAGCCAGCATCATCAAGACAAGTTCATCATGAAAAGAACTTAAAAGATTTGTTGCCTACAACAAGGAGTACACTTAAAGCATTACCACATCATAAGCACGATTTGGATCTAAACGATGAGATGAAGGATGAAGTTGAGCTAGTAGAGCAAGCGACGGGACTTGAACCCATGTGAGGGTGATCCGTAGTACTAGATGGCATGCGACATCTTAGCGGTGAGTTTAACATAGTTCCAAGATTTTGAGTCCCTTGGACTTGGGAGTTGTATGAACATGCGATACAATGGGACAGTCTACATAGCGGCAATGATTACACACATATATAACAATTACATACCGCAACGCGGGTCAACCGATGTGTCTCTATATATGAAATGCTAGGCAAGGCATTCGACATAGCAGGATGTTTGTTGCTGCCCTATGATGTTCATCTATCATAGAACATGACATTTGAAAGTCACCTAAGACACATGTACGATATCATGCATGGGTTTAAGTTGCAAGCATTATATATTAATAAACAAGTTTGTTAATTGATAGATATGTATGTCTCATGTCAACAAGGTCTTGTTTAGGTTCTTAGCTTAATGCCAAATGTACATCGTGCTACAGATAATAGTGTGGTGGAAAATGCAAAAAGGGGACAATAATCAGGGATAATAGTGTGGTGGAAAACGCAAAAAGGGGACAATAATCAGGTAGACAGACTGTAGTAACATTTAACCGATGTCGAAGAAATGGGTCGCAACAGAGATGGCCCTATACCAAAAATTATCTGCTCATGTAACAATCATGAAAGGAGAAAACGTGGCCGAGATGGAACAATATCAAGAACAGCTCTGCTCAGGTGGTAGAGCTTGAAGATAAGAAGATTATGAATCAAATCTACACTATGAAGTTTGAATCACAGCTAGAGGAGATGAACCAGTATATGAACACTGAGAAATTCATTGAAGACGCGAGGATGGATCGCGATCAGTGGATGTGTAAATCAATTCCTGGATCTGATCCATTCCTGAGCATACTTAACTCTTGGGAGAAGACTTAAGATGGTTAGGAATATTTTCGTAAGACCTTTAGCCTTGGTTGTGATGCGTGTGCTTAGGAGATAAATATGGCTTTTCCCAACCTTGATCTTTCATGCCTAACCCTTTATAAAAACGACCTTGTGATTAAAGGTGGAGTGGTGGAGTAGCGAAATCAGATGAAAATCTAGTTACTTTTGAAAGTACACCCATCATCTCATCTTTCTTAAATGAAGGACGACACCCCTAACCTTAGCAAAGGAGAAAGAATTGAAAGAATGATTGAAAAGAATCCATAAGAAATTAAGTTGATAAAAAAGATTAATGAATCTTATGTTTTCTTTTGCTCCAACATTTATCAAAATTAATGACATGCTCTTTTTAACAATGTCAATGTTATAGTTCTTAAATAAATAAACTAAAAAGAGCCATTCTTATCTAAATATATGATATAATATGTAACAGAATAATGTATGTGCTGTTAGCACGCGAAATTTATCCTGAAGAAGCACATATATATACCATTACTAATTATTTTTTTAAAAAATTCAAATTTGTTCTACACATCATAGATAATCACCATACCAAAAATCAAATGAATCCAAGATATTTAACCTTCGATCCAATTGTTGCAAAATCACCTGTTTCAAAAAAACTTTTTAACGAGTGGCTAGAGGGTCAAATCCCTATTAGGATTCACCCATATTTGGGGTTTTAAGGATTTAAAATGTGTACAACCTAGAAAAACTTTCAAAAATATGGGAAAATGGTTTTGCATGCTGTCAACATAGGAAATTTCTTACTGACATCACATTTCCATATCCTTAGTATATGATTAAATTATATTTTAACCATATACCCCTATCCTATAATTAATGATTTATTGTATTGGATATGTTAGGACACTCGGACACTTGACACATGTGTCACATGTCCATGTAACACTACCGTTAGACTCCATTAGGGCATTTTTTGGGAAAACAAAAGTTCAAGAATTTTGTAATTTTGTAGAAGAAGGTTCAGGAGGTCCCTTGAAGAAAAGGTAAAATTTAAAATGGTTTCTTGAAATTTAGCCAATAAGCAATGACATGCAACAAGAGTATAACTAACAAGGGGTATAACTATCTATATAAAAAATTGAAATGAAAGGAATTAACATTTATGCGATTAATTTATGCGATTTTATGAACTCTGCCCTTAGAGATAGTTGACAGCTACTACCAAGTAACAGCCAAGCATTAGATCCCAAGCCCTTATTGGAATATATTTTCTTTGTCATTAGATTTTTCCCAAGATAAATACCCTGGAATGTAGGGTTATAAGTGCTTTCTGTTTGCCCTTTCTGTGAGAATAACCAGAGTTTATGCACAGAATTAAAATGTCTTTGAAGTCCGCAAGAACAGAATGCACTACCATATCCGATAGATAAGAAATATTTAAAGGTATACTATATACATGAACTGCTATATTCTTTTAATATATTACTATAACAGTAATAGTAATACCATAACTGTTATGAGTTATCAAGCCTAGCAGACTTTGGTTTCTATACTGGTATACTTTTCCCAAATGATCTGCTATGTGAGGAAGTATGGCGAAAATCATGGCGTGGTTACTACAATGGCATGTTCTAAGTCAAAAAAGAATTTTCTATTTGAAAAGTATTGAACATATTTTATTAAAAGTTCTCCAGATTTAATGGGGCTTAACTGAAGACATATAACAAAATACAGATTGGAGTTCAGTAGTAAATACTGGAAATTCAACAAGTCTGTGAAGGCGGCAATTGTTCCTTCCTTCCTTCGCCGTTTCTGTTCCTTTCTTCCTCATATATACTTCGTCAAAGGTAGGCATGACTTACTCCAATGAGGATTAAAATATGAGTCAAGTTTCATATGTACTGAAAATATCATATAGGATCTTGAGATCAATGAGAAGGCACCATCCAATATAATGGTGCGACTCCAATGATTTCTGTATCGGACCGTATTGGTGTATTGGTCAAGAAAAACAGACTAAATGTTATTCAATGGTTTTTGCTATCCCTGCATATAGAAGCATCCTGAACCAATTCTTGTTTTCAGTCCAAGAACCCAACAACTTGTGGACAGTCATTCTTTTGACTTTAAATAGCTAATCTATATTGTCTCCATCCAATCATAGAATTACAATGAATTTACAGAGGAATCTCAAGATTTTCTGGTTACAAATTAAGCTGCTGCTAATTATTTTAAATTTTTTCTGTTTTTTAATTATTTAAAAAATATAAGAAATAACGGATATTGCCCATCAAAGCATCAACCTTTTGGTCTATACTGATACCAATACCGAAATTTCAAAGTTATAACCACACTCCAGACACTTTTCAGTGACGAAAAAGCTCCAGAGATTCCAATTAACAGTTGGAATGAGTCCTAAAGATGGCAAACAACTAATATCAGCTAATGCCAACCTATATTAGCTCCACTATAAGAACGGGTACATGCAGTTTAGCTGGGGCCAATCATTTACAGGCTGGTTCAGCCTGTACCAGCAGCTCTCCTCATGTAGTGATCAAACAGGCATCTATTTATGCAATTCCAATGCATGCAAAGCACTAAGGATTTCGAGGAGCAACATTGGATGTGGGTACCAAGGTTGACGTCGCGGTTTCGGTCTCACGAAAATTTAGGTTTCGTTATCGGTTTCACCTGTTTCGGTGGTTTCAAAAGTGAGTTTCGTTTCGTCCGTACCTGTTGGTTTGGTAGTTTCGTTTCGAGTATCGGTTTTGGTTTCGGAGATACTTTAAATACATAGTGACGTATTTTATGCATTTAAATGCACCAATAATTTATACTAGATACATATACTTAACATAATAGATTTTTTTTCACAATAAATTTATACTCGTAATTTATTATATAATTTGTACCGATGCATTAATTTCTAAACTTTTTATGTTTTTTTCTAACAATTTTTTAATTTCTAATCTTTTAATTTCCAACATTTTTGATACTGTCTATTCTATGTTTCTAACATTAGCTTCTCTTTTTCTATAGTGAAATTCATTGAAAAGAAAATGTAGTTATAATATGAATAGAGTCAATGAAAATGTAAATAAGCATTAATAGATCATAAATATAAATACTGTAAATAAAGCATTAATAAATTAATTTTTAAGCTGTTGGATTAATCTGATCTATTATTCACATTACACATTTTCCTTAACACAGTCACCCTTTGATAAAGCATGGCAAACTTGTAAATAAATTTAAATATGTTTAACAAAATGTTGAGTGTATACAGCATTTGCGCATGACACGTGGTGAATTAATGCCTAAGCAAATTGTCAGGCAGCACCCACACGTGCCTAATGTGCGGGCTGAAGATGAATTTACCATTTTGCCCAGCATATCACAATTATCTACAAGCTTACCTTTGCCATTATTCAACGGGTACAGTTAAATGGCAACCTAGTAAATAACTATATTATTTTGGGCAAAATGGTAATAGTGACCATCAGAGACATTACATTTGGTCAGTATATTACATGTATTTACATGTTTGTCATTATTCTTATTAAATGGTGGGAAGTAAAGTGGCAAACTTGTAAGTACATGACAAAGTCGACCAATTTTTTGTTTTTGCGAGAGCCCAGTTTAAATGGAATCGGGTTAGGGCAACAGTGCCTTAGTCCAATAACTCTCTGATAGACCCGCCTGGGTCTATACATGGGCTGGGCCCATTAGTGGCCGCCGGCCCTTCTTTTGAGTTGCTTGTGCGCGCGCGCCCTTGAGCACAAAACCCTAATTTATTTTATAAATAGGGGCTAGCCGTCATGTGTAGTTTTTATGCTTGATATTGAGATTATTCTATTAAGCGTCATTAGGAGTAGCTCTTAGATTAAACGAGTGCGCACGTCCTCTAGGCGTCTTGGGAGGAGAGCACACCTCTTTTGTGCTCAAATATCTTGTTATCTCTTTGAATTCTCTATAAAAATTGTCTTTTTATCTTGGATCCTAACATTTTGGTATCAGAGCCCGTGACGATCCATGGCGGCCACGACAAGATCGCACGACAAAATTGAAGCTTTGGAGGCAAAGTTCACGAGCGAAATCGACGGGATCAAGAAATCATTGGCGGCAAACGATGAATCCATGGCCAAGTTGACGACGTCCATCAACCAATTGACGACGAATCAAGCGAAGCACGACGAACAATTCGCGCAAATGATAGCAACCCTAAATCAATTGGCAGCGAACAACAAAAGGGGAGGAAACCCTAAATCGGGGGGAAAAGGCGGCACCTTTGAAGAAGGAGGAGAAAGTTGGGAGCTTTGATCCGGAAACCGGCTTTTTTGTGGAGGATCTGATCGATGATGAAGACGAATGGCCATGGAAGGTTGATTATCGCGAGGAGATACGGTAAAGAGCGGAAGAGGCAAGAAAGGGTGGCGGCCAACCTAGCTGTCGCCTCCAAGATTGGCGCAAGGCGGAGGGGATCCCCACGGAGCCCTCGGATAGCGGAAAGGGGGGAGGCGACCCCCCTCATTGTCGCCAGGGGCCGGCGAACCCTCGCCGGCCCCCAACGGGCCACGGCGGGCCCCCCAAGGCCGCGGGGGGCAGAGGAGATGCGCCAGGCCCGCGCGGGACTGGGCGAGCATCGCCCAGCCCCCGCGGGCCTGGGCGGTCACCGACATGCCCCCGCGGGCATGGGCGAGTACCCCCAGGCCCCCGCGGGCCTGGGCGGCCACCGCCATGCCCCCGTGGGCATCGTACAGGGCCGTGGGGCCCCTGGGCAGCAACGCCCAGTTCCCACGACCCATCAGGCTTCCCGAGCCCCTTTCTCCGAGCCATGGAGGGCCCCCGACGCGACCGGCGAGCAGCGCGACCGACGACAGCAGCTTGAGAGGGGGTTTTCAGCCTATTTAGAGGACCCTTCGCGTGACTTTGGAGGTGGATTTGACCCCGTGGAAGGACATGGGTACTACGATGACGGAGGAGGCTATGGAGCTGAGTTTGGAGATGACGCCGGATGGGATGACTTGGAGGGATGGCGCGGAGGCCCTCGTGGGAGGCAGTACGAGACACAGGATGAAAGGTGGCAGCACTATCACCAGCCTCGCCGTGCAGATGGGAGGCCCGAGCAGGGCCACTTTGGAGGAGATTGCAGAGTCCGGAAGCTGAAGATGCTGATCTTCTCTGGGGAGGATCCACACGCCTGGTTGTTCACAGCAGAGAGATATTTCGCAGCACTTCACATGACCGAGGCACAGAAGCTGGAGGCAGCGGCCATTTGCATGGAGGGGAGAGCTTTGGGGTGGTTCCAGTAGAAGGAGAGGAGGCAGCAGATCAGGAGCTGGGAGGAGCTGAAAGACTTGGTGCTGGAGAAGTTTAGAGACCCCCGCTTGGGGAACTTACACGAGCAGCTATTCGCCCTCAGGCAGGAGGGGCCGGTGCGGGAGTACATCGAGAGATTTGAGACACTGGCGAGGCGAGTTCATGGGGTGTCGGACGAGTCGCTGGAGGGCACCATCTTGAAGGGGCTGCGACCTAGTCTTCGAGCTGCGGTGAGGCCATACAAGCCTCGAGGGCTTTCAGAGGTCATCGAGATGGCGCAGATGGTAGAGGATTACCGAGTTGAGGATAGGAGAGGCGGGAGCAGCTACAGTGGGCAGATACAGTGTGACACCACGACTGGGGCAGGCGGAGCATGGATCACTACTGAGACAGTTCAGACAGGGCTTGAGAAGACGGGTGAGCAGAACCCACTACCGGCAAGGGGACCATTCCGAAGGATGACCGATGCAGAGATGAGGGAGAAGCGGCAAAAAGGGCTTTGTTTTCGATATGATGAGCGCTTCACTCCCGGACACCGCTGTGTATATCGAAAGCTGCAAGTACTGATAGCGGAAGCCGACGAGGAAGATGACGTGGAGGACGAGCGGATCGACGGGGAGGACGACTCCCACTCGGAATAGTACCACTAGGGCTTACACCACCTTGAGGACAAGGTGGTTCTTTGGGGGAGAGTATTGATAGACCCGCCTGGGTCTATACATGGGCTGGGCCCATTAGTGGCCACCGGCCCTTCTTTTGGGTTGCTTGTGCGCGCGCGCCTTTGAACACCAAAACCCTAGTTTATTTTATAAATAGGGGCTAGCCGTTATGTGTAGTTTTTATGCTTGATATTGAGATTATTATATTGAGCGTCATTAGGAGTAGTTCTTAGATTAAACGAGTGCGGACGTCCTCTAGACGTCTTGGGAGGAGAGCACACCTCTTAATACTCAAGCACAGCAAGTCCTCAATGACGGCCTCTAGCCCGCTGACGATGATCGGAGGTGAGTTTTAATTTCAATTTCGATTTTGTTTACGTGTGTTTTCACATCACATGATGATAGTCTGGAGGCCCGTATGTCGTAGCTGTCACGTGAGACGGAGATGACCCGTGGGGTCGATCGATGGCGCGTTTGCTTAAGCAGGAATGCACAGATCCGTTCTTTGGTGCGCCGAGGGAAAGCCTCGGCGGGACGACAACCTCCGGGTTCGGTTGAAGGCGGAGTCGCTCGGTGAGGGACGCGCGGATCCTCGCGTCGGCTTGTCGAATGGTAGCCTCGGCAGAGCGACGACCTCTTGGTGGTGGAGATGAGCAGATTCGGGGATGAGGACGCTCGGCTCCGGCTGGGAAGACGCTGAGGGGTAGCCTCGACGCTGCTAGATCTCCTGTACCTAAATAGACAAGAGAGCTCGTCGGGGGGGTCGGACGTTGGTTCCGACAAATTCTCCTCTGATGCCAAAGTCAGATCTGGTCTGATAGATGCTCGGTGGGATCGGACTTGGTTCGCAGAGAGACCAGCACCAATCCTCGGGCCGAGCTATGGAGGAGAAATATGTTAGGTGGAAAAAGGTAAGAGTTTGTATGCGATACCTCCTCTCTAGATCTCAGAGATCAGTCTCCTGGCGATGATGCTTCTTTCCTCTTCATATAGGCGAGTCCCCTAGTAATGTGCCATGATGAGACATTATGGTTGTTATTGATGAGGACGTGCTAATGGAGAAACATTGACCCCCATAATTGCCACCTTTGATGATGTGATGAATGCCATGAAGGTGGAGTCATGGCCATGAGCAGTTGCCATAATTGGCGGACCATGATGGCTTGTTGCCATAATTGGCAGGTCATGATGGCTGGAGTGATGGCCATGAAGTCGGGCCATGATTGGCGAGTTATTGCCATGAAGGTGACCGCCATAGTTGGTGGGACATGATGGCGGGAGTGATGGCATTGGGCGGTTGCCATATTTGGCGAATGCTTCCTTGATTTGGGCCACAATTTTCTCCACTATGGAAGTAGGCAGTCTTTTGGGCCTTCGTCTTGGGTGGAGAAGCGCGACCCGCCCGTGAGATCATTGGGCTGGAGCCCAAGGCCGTAATAGGCTGGTTAACTAGTCGTGGTTGACTTGGCTCCTCCGGGCCCGATCAAAATAGTCGTATCAATTGTCCCCATCTTCCAAGCTATACCATTGTTGAAGTGGAGGTCGGGAGATGTGGTATAAGGGGGAGAAGTTGATCCCTCTGTAAAATTAGTCCGCCTTGCGGAGTCGGCTAGTAACGATAGATCATCGGTCCGAAATTTGTTCGGTGGCGAGGGGAGTTGTCCCTCGACTTAGCGCCGACGAAGGAGTTTGGTCAGCCAGCTAGGGGAGTTGCCCCCAGCCTTATGATCGATGGGTCGGTCGGCCCGCTGGGGGGCTACCCCTCAGACTTACAGTCGATCGAGTGATCGGACAACTGGAAGAGTTGCCCCCAGCCTTACGGTCGATCTGGTCGGTCCGCTGGGGGAGTTGCCACCAGCCTTATGATCGACATGTCGATTGGTCCGCTGGGGGAGCTAGTCCCAGTCTTACAGCCGATCGAGTGATCGGCCAGCTTGGGGAGTTGCCCCCAGTCTTACGTTCGATCTGGTCGGTCCGCTGGGGAGTTGCCCAAGCCTTATGATCGATGGGTCGATTGGCCCGCTGGGGGGAGACCCCCAATCGAATGATCAGCCAGCTGGGGGGCAACAGCCTTATGACCGATCCATTCGTTCGGTCGCGGGGGAGTTGCCACCCGACTTACGGCCGATGAATGCGTGGGTCGGCCAGCTGGGGGAGTTGTTGGATCTGGATCCTAGCCAAGAGGGGGGGTGAATAGGCTAAGAAAAAATTCTCGTGCAACCCACGAGAAATCACACGTAGTTAAAGCAGCAACAACCAGAGTAAAGATAGACAATCACAGAGTACGCACAGATATACCCTGGTTAGGTCATCCCAACGACCTACTCCAGCCCCCAAAGCAAATACTAGATTGAATAGTGCAATAGGTACAAAGTCACAAGTTAGAGCACGCTCAGAGCACCCTCTACGTCTCTACACTCGCCAGACTCTCAGTACCCCCACACACAGTGTTTCCTCTCACTATCAATCCTAGCAAAGCTTTCTACCAGCTAGTCCCAAACTAGCTGGGTCCCACTTGTCTAGTCCCAACTAGACAAGTCCCAAAATAGTCCCTGAAAATAGGTAAAGTTTCCCCTACGAGGATCTAACAGAACAACTACACAAAATAATAATAAATAGAGTTTAGGAATCTCAGTTTCTGTAGCGGTGATGTCCTCGTCAATAAGCACGGGTCAGATCTTGTCTGACGTAGATGTAGATGTATCCTCGACAACGGCAACTCAAGTTGCGATCTCCTCTTTATGTAACTTGCGCCTTCCACAAAAGGTTGAAGCTTGCAGGATCTCACCAAAAAATCAAAGCGTGCGGCACCAAGCAAAGTGCGGCTCTTTCCTTCGAATTTGTGCGTCTGTCAACAATTGAAGGCCGGTTGAGAAACTTAGTAGGTTTCGGCCATGGAAAGATTTTGTACGTGCTGCTCTCAACAAAAGAATTTGTTTTCGAAGTGGTCCCTGGAATTAGTGCACCTGCACAAAAAAACAGAGTCAAAAAAACATTAAAAAAAACCCAACAATTTTTTTTGGCTGTCAATCTAAAGCACAAAACGTGTAGCCCATAAAAATTGTGTTTGAAAAAAAAAACTCCTTTTAAAACTTCAGTTGCCTCACAGAGACCCAAAAAGGAAATGACCAAGCACTTGTGTTTTTTAAGGGAGAGGTGATTATTTATGCTGCTCTCTGAAATTCGTTTTGGCCCTGGGGATTAATATTTGAAGGGTGCAGCTTTTGGCCAAGTGGTTAATACGGCAGCACAAAGAATTAACCTCTCTTTTTGTTGATTTCCCAAGAAAAATTAGTGTTGTGCTCTTTGGCAAATAGAAATCAACACACACACAAAAACGCCCTGCTCCCTAAGATTGAATAAATCAAATCGCTAGTCATAAAAAAACACATTAAGTAAACATAATAGATAGAAATAAATAAGGCCTAAACGAGAAGTTGCCTGCAATAGTGCTCAGAGTAGGAATTGTGGCCGGCTTTGGAGTTTTTAAAGCACACATAAAAAATTGTGAAGATCACTTGGAAATAAAGTATCAGAGAATGAATCATAAAAAAAACTTAGCTATGTTTTTGTGAATTCGGCTGTCTTTGAGATTGGCTCTTGGAGATTACAGAGAATTTGATTGGCTCTTCAACATAAGTGCTTGCGGCTGAGGGCTTTGAGATTTTCTCCACACACGAAAAATGATGATGCCTTGGAGATTTTTGATCAAGAAAAAATTCGGCAGACCTTTGTAATTCGGCAGACCTGTGTAATTCAGCCCTTGGGAGAGTTTTTAACACACGGCTCTTGGGGGAATTTTTAGGTGTAGCCGCGCAACCTTTCAACCCTAGAAGATGGGTATTTATAGGACAAGGGTAATAGGGTTGTGCCAACCGCTTAGGGATTTGACCCAATCAATATGGGATTTGATTTGTTGTTTGAATAGGAAATGGGTAGATACAAATCCATCTAATTGATTTGATCAAATATTAAATTGATTTGAATCAATCCAATCTCCTAAGTCAATTTGACTTGGTCCACTTTTCTCTCCTTTGACCAAGTCAAACTTCTTTGTGCACACACAGACTCTTTCTCCCAATATGCTATACGAATAGCAATTCCTCCAAATAGTGATCGCCAAGCCTGAAACACACTAAGCACACACATCAGATATACCGACACGTTTGTCATCATCAAACCAAGATCCTAGATCGTTGCTTCCAACAATCTCCCCCTTTTGGTGATGACAAACCCACAAAAGATTTTATCAATAGGAATGAGTGTGTGAAAATGAGTGTGTGAAGTGTGTTGAAGGGTGTAATGCAATATGGATCATGAGATGAATATTCAAGCACTACAACATGGCATGCACAGACTTATAACAAATACAATAGCATGCTCCCCCTTCTCTCAAGCTCCCCCTTCAACAAGTATTCAAGAGTATTTCAGGCTCCCCCTTCAACAAATAATATCAACATCAAAGCTCTCAAAATCTTTTCTTTCTCCCCCTTTGTAATCACCAAAAGTGGATTAATGAAGTCACAAAAATATCACATGCAAAAATAAATCATTATTAGAAGTAGCGTGCAATTTGCATGAGTAGTCTAAATAATAGGCAGTTCAAGTTCATATAATTTCATACCCGGACTTCTCCACCTTTGTGAAAGTGTAGTGATATAGACAATTAAGTACGAGAGGAGATTCAATTTCAAAAATTCAACCAAATCAATCCACATTTTCCAATTTTCATGAATATCACTAGGATTGATTTTTCCCACCTCATCAAAGATGAGTTCAAGATACCGAATCCCAAAACATGGCCTAAAAGGACTTTTAAATGTGGGATGACATTGCTTGACGAGTTATATACACCAACGCTAATGATTACCCATGTAGCACAAGTTGGATACTCGTGGGTTGTGTTTTAGCCATGAAGTGTATCCATTTTTCATACGGAGCAAATATCGTTTTTTTAATATTATTCTTTTGTGCTCAATTTTAATTCATGGCTAAACACATCATATCCCTTAGAAATTTCAGAAATTAATCATTCCTACATTCACTTTCCATTACTCTTCAAAAGAATCTCCACAAGCACTAAAAAGTCAAATATCGTGAAAGTGCAAATGTAGGTGTAGAAGTCAAGTTTGAAACTTATGAGACATGTCATGCCTACTAAAAAGAATATCATGTTCATGTAGCTACAACAATAATGAATTGACTTTTACAAGGGATAGAATTGATCATTCATACAATATCACTTAAGAGATTCAAAAGAGGATTCAATAAGCACAATTTTTTTTATTTTTTATTTTTCAAATTTTTTTTTTCAGAAATAAAAACATTAAAAAATCATCCATGCAAGCATGAAAACAAAATAAATCAAGCACACAAAAACAATCTATGAAGGTATGCAATGAAATGCAAAGAGGGATAAAAATTATACCTTCTCGTCGCCTTTTGACGAAGGAGCTATAAGAATGAGACATTGAATATATCGCTCCTCGTCAAAACTCCATCACACCTACATGAAAGGTGTTAAGTGTGACCTTGGAATCCAACAAGGTCCACTAGTGTTAGCCAATATTGTTTTAGGAACCCACACTTGTTTAAACTTGATATTAGTGTTCCTAAATTTGCAATAATATGAAGTGTGGCCTACACTATCACAAGTAAAGCACTTTGCATATTTGTTCTTTGCAATAGAGGGTACATTGTGGAATTTCTTGAATTTTTGCTTTTCAACGTTTTTCAGACCAAAACCAAGTCCTCTTCTATTATTGCCATATAATTGATTCTCTAAAATAGTGTCCAACGATTGTTTTCCTATAGAGAATTTCTTAATGGCCAATTCAAGATGAGAGACTTTGATTTTTAATTGATTATTCTCTTCCACAAGCATCGTGCATTTACTTATAAAAACCCTCTTGTTTTCCTCTTCCTTCTTCTCGAATTCAATCATTTTTCTTTTAAAGTCATTATCTAGCATGCAAAATTTATCCTTAAGCTCTCTTATTTCATATTCTTTTTCAGCTTCGAGCTTCATTAAATCTTGTTTAAGCATGCTATTTTGATTTAATAAAGAGGAACACGAAATACAAGGAGCATTTTCATCAAAGCTTTCTTTTTCCTTCTTCATGATTTCAATAGTAGACTTACATGCATTAAGTTCAATTTTAAGTTTTTCATTCTCTTTAAACACCTTATCATCTCTAACTTGCATGTCATAGTTTTGATTTTGGAGACATTCAATAGTGAACTCATGATATACTATTTGATTTTGCATTTCTTCACAAATTTTAAGAAGTTCAGCTTTGCTACCTGACGGTGTCTCATCTTGGATGCCCATCAAAGCCATGCAAGAATGGGCTTCATGTTCCTCCTCGCTTTCAGCTTCGCTATCCATATTCCATGTTAATACCTTCGCTTTTCCTTTTCCTTTAGCGAGCTGAGCAGTTTCATTTGGGCAATCCTTCATCAGATGTCCTCTTCCCTTGCATTTAAAACATTGCATTCTATCAGTAGATTTCTGTTCATTAAATTGCTTGGAAGAATTATTAAAGTTAGAACGATTAAACCTGGGTGCCATTTCGTTTCTCCCATGCTTGGTCTTGATGAACTTTCTGAAGTTTCTCACCATTAGCGCTATGTCTTCATCATCATCCTCTTCTTCGCTAGCTTGCAAAGCAAGGGGCTTTATGGCTTTCTCTTTCTCCTCAGGTTTCTCTCTTGCTTCAACATTTTGTAGTTCTAACTCATGGGACATCAAATTACCAATAAGGTCCTCCACCTTCAATTGAGACAATACCTTTGCTTCCTGGATGGCGGTGACCTTTGGTCTGAAAGAGCTTGGCAGAGCTCTTAATATCTTCCTCACCTGCTCAAGGCTAGAATATGGCTTACCGAGCGAGCTAGACTTGTAGACGATGTTGGTGAATCTCGCAAACATTTCTGATATGGTCTCTGATGGTAGCATGTGAAATCCCTCGTACTCTGTGCTCAGAAGTGCAAGTCTAGACTCCTTCACCTGTGACGTTCCCTCGTGCGTCACCTCAAAAGTATGCCATATTTCCTGCGCAGTTAGACAATGTGAGATTCTATTATATTCAGATTTATCAAGTGCACAAATAAGAGCATTCATAGCTTTAGCATTTAAAGAATAAGATTTCCAATCATTATCATCCCATTTGTCATTTGGTTTTTCAATCTCAGCATTTTCTATTTTAATTACAGGCAGTTTATATCCTTTTTCAATTATTTGCCAAGCCTTGTAATCAACAGAAATAAGGTAGATTTTCATACGATTTTTCCAATAACCATAATCACCTCCGTTAAACCTAGGGGGACGGGAAACAGACTGACCCTCAGCAAAAGCACTATCCATATGGTTATTCATGGTCAATCCTAAGCTAGATCCCAAAACCTGCTCTGATACCACTTGTTGGATCTGGATCTTAGCCTAGAGGGGGGGTGAATAGGCTAAGAAAAAATTCTCATGCAACCCACGAGAAATCACACGCAGTTAAAGCAGCAACAACCAGAGTAAAGATAGACAATCACAGAGTACGCACAGATATACCCTGGTTCGGTCGTCCCAACGACCTACTCCAGCCCCCAAAGCAAATACTAGATTGAATAGTGCAATAGGTACAAAGTCACAAGTTAGAGCACGCTCAGAGCACCCTCTACGTCTCTACACTCGCCAGACTCTCAGTACCCCACACACAGTGTTTCCTCTCACTATCAATCCTAGCAAAGCTTTCTACCAGCTAGTCCCAAACTAGTTGGGTCCCACTTGTCTAGTCCCAACTAGACAAGTTCCAAAATAGTCCCTGAAAATAGGTAAAGTTTCCCCTACGAGGATCTAACAGAACAACTACACAAAATAATAATAAATAGAGTTTAGGAAGCTCAGTTTGTGTAGCGGCGATGTCCTCGTCAATAAGCACGGGTCAGATCTTGTCTGACGTAGATGTAGATGTATCCTCGACAACGGCAACTCAAGTTGCGATCTCCTCTTTATGTAACTTGCGCCTTCCACAAAAGGTTGAAGCTTGCAGGATCTCACCAAAAAATCAAAGCGTGCGGCACCAAGCAAAGTGCGGCTCTTTCCTTCGAATTTGTGCGTCTGTCAACAATTGAAGGCCGGTTGAGAAACTCAGTAGGTTTCGGCCATGGAAAGATTTTGTACGTGCTGCTCTCAACAAAAGAATTTGTTTTCGAAGTGGTCCCTGGAATTAGTGCACCTGCACAAAAAAACAGAGTCAAAAAAAACTTTAAAAAAAACCAACAATTTTTTTTGGCTGTCAATCTAAAGCACAAAACGTGTAGCCCATAAAAATTGTGTTTGAAAAAAAAACTCCTTTTAAAACTTCAGTTGCCTCACAGAGACCCAAAAAGGAAATGACCAAGCACTTGTGTTTTTTAAGGGAGAGGTGATTATTTATGCTGCTCTCTGAAATTCGTTTTGGCCCTGGGGATTAATATTTGAAGGCTGCAGCTTTTGGCCAAGTGGTTAATACGGCAGCACAAAGAATTAACCTCTCTTTTTGTTGATTTCCCAAGAAAAATTAGTGTTGTGCTCTTTGGCAAATAGAAATCAACACACACACAAAAACGCCCTGCTCCCTAAGATTGAATAAATCAAATCGCTAGTCATAAAAAAACACATTAAGTAAACATAATAGATAGAAATAAATAAGGCCTAAACGAGAAGTTGCCTGCAATAGTGCTCAGAGTAGGAATTGTGGCCGGCTTTGGAGTTTTTAAAGCACACATAAAAAATTGTGAAGATCACTTGGAAATAAAGTATCAGAGAATGAATCATAAAAAAACTTAGCTATGTTTTTGTGAATTCGGCTGTCTTTGAGATTGGCTCTTGGAGATTACAGAGAATTTGATTGGCTCTTCAACATAAGTGCTTGCGGCTGAGGGCTTTGAGATTTTCTCCACACACGAAAAATGATGATGCCTTGGAGATTTTTGATCAAGAAAAAATTCGGCAGACCTTTGTAATTCGGCAGACCTGTGTAATTCAGCCCTTGGGAGAGTTTTTAACACACGGCTCTTGGGGGAATTTTTAGGTGTAGCCGCGCAACCTTTCAACCCTAGAAGATGGGTATTTATAGGACAAGGGTAATAGGGTTGTGCCAACCGCTTAGGGATTTGACCCAATCAATATGGGATTTGATTTGTTGTTTGAATAGGAAATGGGTAGATACAAATCCATCTAATTGATTTGATCAAATATTAAATTGATTTGAATCAATCCAATCTCCTAAGTCAATTTGACTTGGTCCACTTTTCTCTCCTTTGACCAAGTCAAACTTCTTTGTGCACACACAGACTCTTTCTCCCAATATGCTATACGAATAGCAATTCCTCCAAATAGTGATCGCCAAGCCTGAAACACACTAAGCACACACATCAGATATACTGACACGTTTGTCATCATCAAACCAAGATCCTAGATCGTTGCTTCCAACAGGAGTTGCCCCCAGACTTACGACCGATTCGTTTGTTCAGTTGCGAGGAGAATTGCCCCTCGACTTATGGCCGACGAAAGGGTGAAGACCTTTCGAAGACTTTCGAAGGTTCCATGGGGCGCTCTGCAACTACTTCGTCTGGCTCGGGAAATGCGGGAGCAGTTCGACAGCCCGGTCGGGGCCATTTGTCTAGTGGTAGCTTCGGCGGCCCTTCGAAAGGGCTGCTCGGATATCCGAACGAAGTCCGGACGATCAGCTTGGTCGGATTGGTTGGAGGGCCGACAGCTCGACAAGCAGGGGCCCAGCAGCACAGTCAGAGGAGCTGTTTGGACGCTCGAATTCAGACGACTGTGGTTTGGTCAAATCGGCCCGGCCACGGTCGGAGGAGCTGCTTGGATGCTCGAACTCGGACGACTGTGCTTCGGTCAGATCGGCTCGGCCACGGTCGGAGGAGCTGCTTGGATGCTCGGACTCGGACGACTGTGGTTCGGTCAGATTGGCTCGGCCACGGTCGAATCACTACATCTCCATCGAGGATGGGTCGATTTGAGATACCCTCCTACTGACGGAATGAAGGGAAGGTAGAAAATTGGAGTCACCTTCTCTGCCCTCTCTCTCTCGGACCTTCGTCCAGCTGCTCGGTTCAGGCCACAGCTCGGCTGGATTGGCTGCCTCTCAAGCTCCATGAGGTTGCCCACTTCTGAGCAAAGGGGCTCGGACGGAGACAAGTTTCCTTGGCACTCGGGTTGTCTGGAGCAGTGAATCTGTCCCCTTGACTGATGATGACAGGGTGCTTCGTGCTGCCAATCACATATATCTACTATATAGCTCTCTCATGGCCACCAAGAAGCCTCACGACATGAACAAAACGAGTGTTGAGGATGCTGGTCCAGCGCATCATGGTGCCCTCGTGCTCCGATTCGTCGACAGCCTCGACACGAACCTCATCACGTTATGATGATGGTGATGAGCGGTCATCGCGGTCGTCGACCTGTTATTAATCCTTGCGGCCAGCGACACCACGGGCAGTCATTGCATGAATGGCGGCGGTGCTGATTCGTCTGCTTGGCAAGTCGACACGGCCGTCAGGCACGTGGCTTGGCGGGATCGGCGGTTCGGCTTCCGCGGCATCCTTGGCAGGGCGACGAGGGTGGATCGGCTCCGTCGATAACCCGGTCGAGGCCTGGGAGGAGAGTCGTTGGCAAGGCCAAGACCTCATCGATTCCAATGCGCAGGGATTCTTTGGACTCATTAGTCACCCCCACCGCTCAACTGGCCGCCTTTGCCACCGTCGGTCACCCAAAATGAGCCCTTCCGAGCTCGATTTCCACTCGACTGAAGGGGTCAGCGCCCTCTTCAACATCGGCAGCATGATCAACAAACTGGACCGGGTCCTTGCACGGGGCTGTCGAGGCAATCGTCAGATGAGAAGATCATGGAGTGCTACAGGTTGTGGATGACGTCAAAGAACCAGGTGGATTCCTTGCGGATGTCCTCGGACGGCTGGGTCGGCTCGAATTCGGGCAAGCTGAGGTCCCATTTGGAGACGATGGACACCGTCCGGCAATGCTTTCCTTCATTAGGTCCGTCCAAAACGTCTTGCTGGAGTTGCTCAATTCTTTAGGAAATTGAGGGTGAGGGATGCTCAACGCCTGGGGATTCGATGCCGGACTCTTGGACGTGCAGATGATTCCGAATAGGGGAGGACGATAACAACCAAATCCGAGGCTCGAGTGTTCACCCGGAAGGAGCAGGACCAAGTCTCCGAAGGTCCAATCGGGGGAGAACGCCGGAGATCTGATCGGAGTGGAGATTGACGAAGGTGAGGTTCCAGCATAGTGATGGTGAGCACGATCTGGAACTCGACCTTGTCGGTACAAGCAGGAGCGGGCATCTCGCTGGTCTCCTCGAAGTCCTCCTCGGCCTTGACGCCCTCGTGGCGTCGTCGCCGTCGTCGTTGATGAGGATGGGGCCGCTAGAAGGGCCTCAGTCGAGGGTGCGCTCGGTGCACCACCAGTACTCCTGGAGGGTCGCACCCTTCCAGACGGAGACGGAGGCGGAGTCGCGAGAGATGGCGGAGTCGGTGTGGTCTTGTGTGGAGAAGATGTTGCAATTGGATCCGAATCGCCAAACGCATGGGGGCAGAGCTCGGAGCTTGGGCACAGCTCGGAGCTTGCGACATCTTTCAATGGAACGAGCCTTCTTTGATGGCGCGAAGGGCACTGCCAACGACCTCAGCGGTCGGCCGCCGACGCTAATGGCAAACAAATGCGGCGCCATGAGCTAGGTGTAGAGGGGCGAAGCCATAGCGTATATCCCAAACACGGCATGAAGTTTTGAACTAGGCTGGCGCTAGGATCGAAACTCATTCAGAGTCTAGGTTGATCTCCAACGATACTCTGGATCTCGGCTGAAAACTCCGACGAGTCTGAGAAGTTCTGATCGATCTCCACCGAGTTCGAGGGGCTCGGGTCGATCGATGGTCGACAGCCCCGCTCCTGACATCTGGAAGCTCCGATCAGGGGTAATCAAAGTTCGACGAGTTTGATCTTGCGCCTCGGGCTGCTCTGCTTGGGGGAATCGGATTTTGGACGGCTCTGCTGGAGGAGATCGATCCTTGGCCATGGCATCTTGGTCGATCGAAAGAGGCATAGACTACGACCGCGCATTGATCATGGCTGCTTGAGTTAAACTCCAACCTTCGCCTCAAGATGATGAGGTTTGGGTCGAAGACATGGTGAGTTCGGCGAGCTTGGAGGGTCGAAGGAGTCGCCAATGACCCAAAGGAGGGTCGAAAGATTCACCGCAGACCCGTGGGAGGATCTAAGTAGTCGCCTCCGACTCATCAGAGGGTTGGATGAGTCGATCATTGAGATTGATGAACCTCCGCCATGGAAGCAGAGGTTAGCTCGTCGGACCTAAGCGTGGAGACCCCAATCGAGGCCTGTTGAAGCTTGATTGTGGGCATTGAAGGTTGACGCTTACCGAAAATAGGTCGGAGATACCGATTTGTTCCTGTTGAAGGTTGACGACCTTGGGGCTTGGTCGCTAAGCTCGTATCAGCGTCTCTGTGTCACGTGAGCATCGAGCAAGATCTGGAGAGGTGACCCCGACCTAGCTCGATGGAGGATCTCACCGTTGACATGCATGAAGGTCGTCAGAGTTGCCATCCTCCCCGATGAAGATCGGAGCTCGAATCTGTCATCTCCCTGATGAAGATCGGAGCTCGAATCGGTCGTCGCCAACTTCGTAGGAGATTAGAGCTCGATGCCTCCGATGAATTGGTGGACGATGGTGAAATGATCCAGAGATCGAATGTCAATTGAGCCCTCACACAGCGGTTGTCGGAATTTAAAATGTCGACTGGGGATACGGCTCGCCGGAACCGAAGGCGATGACGATGATCCGATTCAGGGAGGAAGCCAGATTCACGGAGAGTGGGTTGACTTTTACCGCCCGGAGATTTGGCTCTTCAATATTTTAATAAGTGGAACGAGTCATTGTTGACGGGGTGGATGACATGAGTGCTGACTCGTTCCCACAGACGGTGTCAGATGTTTACGTGCGTTTTTGCGTCACATGATGATAGTCTGGAGGCCTGGATGTCGTAGCTATCACGTAAGACGGAGATGACCCTTGGGGTCGATGATGGGGCGTTTGCTTGAGCAGGAAGGCGCAGATCCGTTCTTTGGTGCGCCGAGGGGAAGCCTCGGCGGGACGACAACCTCCGGGATCGGTTGAAGGCGGGTCGCTCGGTGAGGGACGCACGGATCCTCGCGTCGGCTTGTCGAATGGTAACCTCGGTGGAGCGACGACCTCCTGGTGGTGGAGATGAGCGGACTCGAGACGAGGTCGCTCGGCTCCGGCTGGAAAGACGCTGAGGGGTAGCCTCGGCGCCGCTGGATCTCCTGGACCTAAATAGACGAGAGAGCTCGTCAGGGAGGTCGGACCTTGGTTCCGACCAATTCCCCTCCGATGCCAAAGTCAGATCTGGTCTGATAGATGCTCAGTGGGATCGGACTTGGTTCGCGGAGAGACCAAGTACCGATCCTCGGGCCGAGCAATGGAGGAAAAATATGTTAGGTAGAAGAAGGTGAGAGTTTGTATGTGATACGCCCTCTCTAAATCTGGGAGATCAGCCTCCTGGCGATGATGCTTCTTTCCTCTTCATATAGCCGAGTCCCCTAGTAATGGGCCATGATGAGACATCATGGCCGTTATTGATGAGGACGTGCTAATGAGGAAACATTGACCCCCATAATTGCCACCTTTGATGATGTGATGAATGTCATGAAGGTGGAGTCATGGCCATGAGCGGTTGCCATAATTGACGGATCATGATGCCTTGTTGCCATAATTGGCAGACCATAATGGCTAGAGTGATGGCCATGAAGTCGGGCCATAATTGGCGAGTTATTGCCATGAAGGTGGCTGCCATAATTGGTGGGTCATGATGGTAGGAGTGATGATATTGGGCGGTTGCCATATTTGGTGAATGCTTCCTTGATTTGGGCCCCGATTTTCTCCACTATGGAAGTGGGCAGTCTTTTGGGCCTTTGTCTTGGGTGGAGAAGCGCGACTTGCTCGTGAGATCCTTGGGCTAGAGCCCAAGGCCGTAATAGGCTAGTTGACTGGTCGTGGTTGACTTGGCTCCTCCGGGTTCGGTCAAAATAGTCATACCAGGTTTTGCTTTAGTTTATGATTTTCAATTCGTTTTTTATAAAATTGTTGCAAAAAAATTGATCTAACCTCTTCGTTGATTTTCCTTGTGTGTGAAAAGATGACGCCGCAGATGCTCTTCACCCTTCATGTACACGAAAGGCGACAATCATTGAATATCCACGAATTTTTTTCGAAAAAGCTACTTTTTTGCTCTAAGCTGTGATTCTCTTCCTTCATATGTCGTATTTATAATCAGTGGCTTCTAACTATGTATTCACATGATTTCCACTGTTTCTCATGAGAAAAAATTTCTCTGCTCATTCACACGCCATAATGTTCGATCAATGGTTTTTAGAGTATAAATTTTTTTCTTTTGTTTCTGTTTGTCTTCTTCACTTCTCCTGATTCTTCTTCTTTTTGTTTTTTTGGCCCAAATCAGTCAAGTTTCGACTAGTTTTGGCCCGAGATTATTCTATATGTTTCGTATAGGTCCCTTCCGAAACCGAAACAGTCAAAACCCCAGGGTTTCAACCGATACAAAAAACCTTGGTGGGTACAACTTAGCCACAAATTGAGTTACAGCATCTTGGTTAAAAATATAGAAAAAATAAGAAGTTAATTGTGCATTCTTGGGGCCCTTATATTTTCCCCAGATAACAAAAATGATGTCTTCACCCCTTTCAAAGTCATTTTCAAAAATTAATCAGCTGTCGCATGTAGATTGACCATTGTACTAAGTATGAGAGGAAAACGATAACCAAAGTCAAAATTCAGTCGATAAAATAACACTAAAGGATAACATATGTCCTAGTTCCTACAAAGCAATAAAATACATCATGAATAAAAATATACGAAAAAATTCAATTTATCAATTATTCATGTACGTAAAAGTTGCATTTACTACTTGACACAGATAAATGAAATAAACATTAAAATATGGACAATTTTTGCAAATAGGCCAAAAAATTAATTAGTAAAATCGACCTAAAAATAATTTATTTAGCAAAACCAACCTCTTTTGTTCCAAGTAGCAAAAGAGGTCGATTCTGGCCCGTGAAGCACGTGTGCCCCACGGGCCGCATCTTCAGAGTGCGGCCCTGGGCCGCACTCTGCAAGTGCTCCATTGTTTCCCAAAACAGACAGCGCCAGCTCTTGCGGGCTGCTGATCTTCTTCTTCTTCTTCCCAAATAACCCGACTTCGGCCGCTTCTTCAGAGTCCGGCGAACCATTTGAGTCTTGGGTGAGAAATCGGCAATATTTCAGGTAATTTCTAGACTCAATTTTTCTATTATTGAATTTTTTTGTGTTTATTGTACAATCTAGCATGAAATTTAGGGTTTATGAGGTAATTTCTACAATTGGGGAAATTTGTAGTGATATATTTTTATATTTGTATGTTATATGGTTTCATAAAATGGAGGAAGCTGGACCCATAACTAATGTGGTCATGTATGACCAAGCAAATAATCGTTCTGCGGATATAGTGCAAGGGCAGGTAATTAGAAATAATGTATAGTAAAAGTAATTAATTATGATTGGATGTAAAATAATTAATCTGTGAATTATACGTTTGCAGGGAATGATAGGAATTGTGGATCATGGGCAAAAACATACAAAGTGGAGCTTAGATGAGCGTGCGAGAGATTATATCGAAGCCGCCAGATTACACTTATGTGCGAGATTGTGTTAAGTACGGTTGGACCACGCACTGTTGACGGCTTTGGTTGAAAGATGGAGGCCATAGACAAATACATTTTACATGCGCCATGGAGAGATGACTATCACGCTTCAGGACGTGACAGTCATCACAGGCCTACCCATTGATGGGGAAGCCATATGGCAATGTGAAATGCGAGATAGTAGCTGGGGTGCGTTGGTGGAGAGGCTACTTGGCCAGGATGACCCATTAAGGAAAGCAGCCAAGGTGAAACTTAGTTGGCTACGTAATACATTTAAGCATTTGCCTGATGATGCAACGGACGAGGACATTTAGCAGTATACACGGGCGTATATGCTTCATATGATTGGACCTTACTGGTTCCGAATCCAAGCAAATGATCTATAAACCTCCGTTGTTGACCAAGCTAGAAAATTTTAAGGAGGCCGGTGCATATTCGTGGGGAAGTGCGGTACTTGTGCACTTGTATTCTGAGCTTAGCAAGATGGCATTAAAGCAGACAAAGTCTATCTATGCATGCGGACTCTTGTTGCAAGTATAAATTTTTTTCGTTAGCTAAAATAGTGATATATATATATATATCACATCTGGGAAAAATACATATTTATAGGCTTGGTCGTGGGAGAGAATGTATGTAGGAAGACCAAGGCTCCTACAGGATGTATTCGCTGACACAGTTCCCTATGGGTTCAGGTGGAATGCGGGGAAAACATTCCTCGAAACTGCTCAGGGGAATCTAGATACGTACAGAGACCAGTTTGACATGTTAGAGAGTACATATGTATGTATATGTAAATTTTATAAAGTCAGTAGAACAATTGATATATAATACAGTACGCTGATAAATTTGTGTCATTCATGACTAATAGGTTACCTGGGAGCCTTATGTAGAGTGACTCGAGCAGCTGCCGGCGTTATATCGCGAACATCCCGAGTTATGGCGTGCGAGGGTTCCCATATTCTGCTGGGAAGCACGGGTGATGCATGCACCAGACCGCGTCTTACGGCAATTTGGTTTACGTCAACACATCCCAGCTGCACACCCAGTCTTGTCAGAAAAGACAAGATCGTCACAGCCAGCAGGTGTTCCTGTAATCAGAGATCCACTTGCGCATTTTATCAATAAAGCAGATCACATTGTGCATGAGGGTGATGTGGTATCGGCCACTGCCTATTTGGATTGGCATTGGGGGATTACCAGGAGGTGGATTTTTCAAAGGCAGGAACCCCGGTTCTTACAAATGCCCCACGGACCCATCGACATGTAAGAAGATGTTCAATTTTTTTAGTTTTAGAAGTATTTTTTATAACTAATATGATTGGTACTTAATTCGTTTTACAGGTTGGAGGATATGCTACATAATACGATATAGTAGGCAAAGGAATGCAAACACGGGATCAGGGGTATTTCTGTACGATGAGGTCCCATATCGATGAGGTGCTACAACGTACACGCTATCTACCAGAAGGTGTAGATACGAGCATGCTGAGGCGTTTTAATAGGATGGGCGAGGGTGACGACGGTACTTCTCAACAGGAGCATATAGGAGCAGATGACGCCGACACTTCTTAGTAGCAGCAGCATGCAAGAGCAGATGTAACGCCCCGCTTCCCAAAAGACGACGGGAGCGAGGACGTTACTAAGGTCCGCATGAACTGGAGCGGTGAAGCTCGAGTTCAATAAGCGTCTGTGGTAAAAACACAAGGTAGGTCCTTTGCATGCATTTCAGAACAATAAAAATTATTCATACATTAAAGCCACATCCAGAATAATAAATGTCCATACACGGAATAAAACATCAAGCCACAGCTGGGCCAATAACAACAAGGATAACGTACACAACTGAAAGTAAACTAAGATAAAGCAACAACGGAATAGTCCTCTAGTCTTCCGCAGGGAGAGACTCGGCGTCTACGACGAACTCCTAACTCTCTAAGTCAGGTGTCTCATAAGGAACCTCCTGGTACTCATGCTCGGGATCTGACTTACATCCAAAAACATGAATGTATGTCAGCAAGGGCCTGCAAGAAGATAGAACCCAAGGCAAGATATACAAAATTATACTGAATTTAAGAGGCATTAATAAATTAAACGTGATAACGACAACAAGTTTAAACATGCTGATTATAAAATGAAATAAAGTAAAATACATCCTATCATGCAGTTCTAAGCAGTTTGACAAGTAAAACTTTTCTTTTGATTCTTTAGCATGTCAATTTAAAAGAGATAACAATTTCAAGTTTCATGTCAGCATTTCACGTCTATCATTGGGTTCACGCCTTTAGGTCGTAATGAGTGAGTCGTTCTTCTCACGGGGGCTTACCGTGATTGGTGCTAACCCACCGCCTCGGGTGGTGCCCTTGAAGAGAGTACCCTTTCATACGCCTAGTGGCTGCTCAATTCTAACCCCACCCAAATTTGTGCTGGAACACGGGCCAGCCTAGTCAACTCACATGACATCACAAAAAGCACGATTTCGCCTTCGAGGCACACGATTTCACGATGTCACACATTTGTTAGTTATTCCAAGACGATTTCACAACTAACTAATACTAACCTTATGTTAACCTTGCAATTAGCTAGTATTAGGTTAGTATTAGTTAGTTGTTAGTATAAATTTAAATGTTAATTTGTTAAGTATAATTTAATTTCAGCATGTTAGTATTGTTAAATAAATGTTAGGGTAATAATATCAAAATGAAATAAGGCTTACCATGTTAATAAAAGAATGTTATAATACAATATAAACATCACCCTAGCCAGTGAACCCAATAAAATCAGACGAACCCAATTCAGGGATTAACTTGATATTTTGATTATCTTGCAACGAGACTAATTCAGTGATATGTTTAACTAAAACAGAGAACCGGCCGTACCATTACGTAGAACCCGTCAAGACGAACCCAACGACACCAAAATCGCTGAAATCAGGCAAGTGCAC
This sequence comes from Scilla litardierei, assembly GCA_030789695.1. Lineage (NCBI taxonomy): Eukaryota > Viridiplantae > Streptophyta > Magnoliopsida > Asparagales > Asparagaceae > Scilla > Scilla litardierei. The sequence goes on from CM061142.1 coordinate 475,575,324, forward strand.
AATTTATAGTGAATTTTTGAAGGTAGATACTCATTTAGTCTTTTGCATGTAAAGTTGTATAACTCAAAATCTACACGTGCAATGACGCGTGCAATTACTACCATGACATCCGTGATTGAAAATGTGACCCAACGGCATATAACTTGATATACCTTAGTTTAGAACAATAACAAAGAAAGTTAGTTTCCGTGACATGTTCGTTAAATTCTTATATTCAGCACTTTTGTTAAACTATTGTAAATGTTGTTCAACACTCTTGCAATCATGGAAAATGTTGTATAAAAATAAATGATGATGTTATTTACTTGCTGCATGTCTTGGAATAACTAACAAATGTGTGACATCGTGCTGCATGTCTTGGAATAACTAACAAATGTGTGACATCATGAAATCGTGCACCTCGAAGGCGAAATCGTGCTTTTCGTGATGTCATGTGAGTTGACTAGGCTGGCCCGTGTTCCAGCACAAATTTGGGTGGGGTTAGAATTGAGCAGCCACTAGGCGTATGAAAGGGTACTCTCTTCAAGGGCACCACCCGAGGCGGTGGGTTAGCACCAATCACGGTAAGCCCCCGTGAGAAGAACGACTCACTCATCACGACCTAAAGGCGTGAACCCTATGATAGACGTGAAATGCTGACATGAAACTTGAAATTGTTATCTCGGTTAAATTGACATGCTAAAGAATCAAAAGAAAAGTTTTACTTTACTTGTTAAACTGCTTAGAACTGCATGATAGGATGTATTTTACTTTATTTCATTTTATAATCAGCATGTTTAAACTTGTTGTCGTTATCACATTTAATTTATTAATGCCTCTTAAATTCAGTATAATTTTGTATATCTTGTCTTGGGTTCTAACATCTTCTTGCAGGCCCTTGCTGACATACATTCATGTTTTTGGATGTAAGTCAGATCCCGAGCATGAGTACCAGGAGGTTCCTTATGAGACACCTGACTTGGAGAGTCAGGAGTTCGTCGTAGACGCCGAGTCTCTCCCTGCGGAAGACTAGAGGACTATTCAGTTGCTGCTTTATCTTAGTTTACTTTCAGTTGTGTACGTTATCCTTGTTGTTATTGGCCCAGCTGTGGCTTGACGTTTTATTCCGTGTATGGACATTTATTATTCTGGATGTGGCTTTAATGTATGAATAATTTTTATTGTTCTGAAATGCATGCAAAGGACCTACTTTGTGTTTTTACCACAGACGTTTATTAAACTCGAGCTTCACCGCTCCAGTTCATGCGGACCTTAGTAACGTCCTCGCTCCCGTCGTCTTTTGGAAAACGGGGCGTTACAGGTTTTTGTGGTGGCCCATGCAGGTCCTCCTTGCATTTGCGAAATTCAGAACAATGAGAATATTTTTCATTGGCCAAACATCTAGAGAAACCATATACACGAGATTAACTCGGGCTTTTCTTATCTCAGAATGGCTAGGAGACGAAACAACCGAAATGGACCCGAAGCTTCTGGAGGCGGAGAGGACGACATTCGCCAGATGCTAGGTGTTATGAGGGACATGCTGGATGTTCAGCACCATCTGATCCAGCAGGGACGTCAGGCTGCACTAGCTGATCCACCACCCCGCTATGAGCCTGGAGCCAATCAGTTCCGAGGATGCATCCGAAGAGCTTCTCCGGACGAGAGGGCCCACTAGCGGCCGAGGAATGGCTTCGTAACACTGCGGATAACTTGGGTCTTGACCGAGTCAATTCGAACGATTGAGTGGAACTCGCCAAGAAACAGCTGATAGATAATGCTCGTCACTGGTGGGATGCTGAAGAGACTAGACTGATCAAGCCGATTCCATGGGCTACTTTCCATCAGAGGTTTGACGCCTAGTACTTCCCGAAGGCTGCGAATATGGAGATGCAGCATCGCTTCATCAACCTGGAGCATGGCACCATGACAGTCGACGAGTATGAGGCCAAATTTACCATGCTGAGTCGATTCGCCCCTACTCTGGTAGCAGACGAGGAGGACTGTGCACACCGCTTTCTACAGGGCTTAGATCTATATATACAGAGTGTTGTCCGGGAGGACCTTTACCACTCATGAGCAAGTCCTGGTAGCTGCGAAGAAGCACGAGCAGATTGCTTATCAGAAGAAGGCACGCCAGGCGGGCAAGCGCCCGATGGAGCTGCTGAGGAGTGCACCTAGGCCCGGTTTTCGTCCAGTTCAGACCACACAGTTCAAGAGGCCAGCTGCACATGTCCCCAACCAAGCGGAGCTGATTTGCCATTTTTGCGGCAAGCTTGGTCATGCGAAGAAAGACTGTAGGAGGATGCTAAATTAGTGTTTGATCTATGGGTCGCCTGCTCATGCTGTAAAGGATTGGCCCCGTGGTTCCCGACCCACACCTGTTGGAGCACCTGGACCCGCTCAGCGGACTGTACCGACACCTGGACAGCGAGGACCACCTCTGGTTCCATAGGATCGAGCCTTTCAGCAGGCCAACCCGCCTAAGCGCCGAACATTCACTATGACAGCCGTTGAGGCTGAAGCTGAGGACGACGTGATTGCAGGTAACCTCTATACTAGTCTTCCTTATTAATGCATTTATGTTTGATTAGTTAGACCCATGTTTAATCTAGTTGCATGTTACCCTTAGGTGTTATCTTAGTTTCATCTCACCCGACCTTGACCCTGTTCGATTCTGGAGCTTCCATGTGCATCCTATCTCGGAAGTTCGTAGTCGAACACTCGACACCCACCTACACACTTCCCAAGTGTTGGAATATTACAACTGGGCATGGTGTAGTGAAGGTCGCACTAGGATGTAGACCATGCCCGTTGGTGGTTAGTGGACACGAATTATATGCTAATTTCATTGTCCACGACCTACCCAACTTCGATGCTATTCTCGACATTGACTGCTTAGGAGCTTTTTATGCCACGATCGACTGTCACCGGAAGAAAGTGGTATTCGAAATTTATGACCACCCAGTGTTCGAGTTTGTCAGCAGAGGACGTTCGCTTGGACCTGTCAAGTTCTGGGCCCAGCCATACCGATTGACTATTGCATCTATGATAGCTGAGCCAGAGAAGCCTGCAGTAGTGAGAGATTTCGAAGACGTCTTCCCGGAAGACATAAGACATTTCTGGATTGCCGCCCGATCGAGCGTTGGAGTTCGGCATCGATGTTATGCCAGGAGCTCAACCAATTTCGAAGGTGTCGTACCGAATGGCTCCTGTAGAGTTGGAAGAACTGAGGAAGCAGTTGGATGAGCTACTGCAGAAGGGTTTCATTCATCCCAGCGTATCTCCCTGGGGTGCACCCGTTTTGCTGGTGAAGAAGAAGGATGGCTCGAGAAGGATGTGCATTGATTATCGGGAGCTGAATCAGATCATAGTGAAGAACAAGTACCAGTTGCCCCGTATTGACAATATCTTCGATCAGCTTGGTGGATCGAGGGTATTTTCGAAGTTGGATCTCCGGAGCGAATACCATCAAGTCAGAGTCAAGAAGGAAGATGTGCCCAAGACAGCTTTTCGAACTAAGTACGGGCATTACGAGTTCGTGGTCATGCCATTCGGTGTGACTAACGCTCCTGCTGTGTTCATGAATCTCATGAACCTTATCTTTTACGACTTCCTTGACAAGTTCGTAGTGATCTTCATAGACGATATCCTGGTGTACTCGAAGAGCGAAGAGGGGCATGCAAAACATTTGAAGATGGTGTTAGAGACGCTCCGTCATCATAGACTGTATGCCAAGTACAGCAAGTGTGAATTCTGGCTGGACAGAGTTACATTTCTTGGTCATGTAGTATCAGGATCTGGCATCTCAGTGGATCCGGAGAAGGTCAGAGCAGTCAGTGAATGACCTACACCTCGATCGGCATCGGACATCAGGAGTTTCCTTGGATTGGCTGGATACTATCGTAGATTTATCAAGGATTTCTCGAGGATAGCTGAGCCGATGACGAGATTGACGAGGAAGGATGTTAAGTTCAGTTGGTCAGACTCTTGTGAGCAAGCCCTTTCTACTTTGAAGGAGAGACTGACTACTGTACCAGTCTTGGCTATTCCGGACAGAAGCGAAGGCTTCGAGATCTTCTGCGACGCATCGGGCAAGGGACTTGGATGCGTTCTGCACCAGCACAATCATGTGGTCACATATGCTTCGCGACAGTTGAAGGTCCATGAGAAGAACTATCCGACCCACGATTTGGAGCTAGCCGCTATCGTCTTTTTAACGGCCTGTATTTTTAGCCGTGTTTTAGATCGTGTGTACCGGTATTTTATTTCAGTCATTTGGTTAACTTTTCGTCCGTACGTTTCTTACTACGTATGTGCGATTCTGTTTTCCGTTTTTACCGTATCGTCATTAATTGACCATCAAGTTTAACTAAAAACTTTAAATAAATTATTTTACTAATCACTTTTTGTTATTTTAATAATTACATTTAAAAACTTAATTAATTAATCTTACCCATCATTCACGTTTAGGGAGTGAACCCAATTCTTAGCCAGATACATCCTCTTGCTTAAGTCAACAAACGAATTAAAAACCATCATAATCAAAAACCTACACACATTTAAACTGTCACCTACTCTTTCTTTGAATGATAAGGGGAAATGTAACACGTTCCCTTCTCTTTCTTTGAATGATGACAGGAAGTGTAACACGTTGGCCTCCTCTCCCTTAAGTCAACAAAACCAATTAAAATCTAATCCTAATCCAACACCTAACAAAATTAAAATTGCCTCTGCCAACAAACTTCTTCTTAAGGCAGTATCTCCCCTGCCAAACAGAGTCTGTAAACCCATTTCATCAAACCCTTCTACAGACGAATCTCCTCAAGATCAACCAGCAACAATCAAACCCAATTTCTCAAATCAGCCCCGACAAATCAAAATCAGCCCAAATTATTCCCAAAAACCTTCACCAAATACAAACTCAAATCAGAAATTGGATTTGAGAACTCAGATCTAATACAAAAACAACTTCAGATCTCTAAAATTTCAGAAACCCATTCTTCCTCTCCTTCTTCCTCCTTCCTCCTCCCCTCACCTCGCCGCCGCCCAAGCTCCGACCAGCCACCTGAGGAGCGCGACATCCCCCACGCGCAGCAGCTGCTGCGCCTGCGCCCGCGTGAACGCTGGACGCGCCCACCGCCGGCCGCCTGGGTCACCGGAGCCCCGCGCCGCGCCGCCGTGAGTCGCCGGAGCTCCCCCTACGCCGCCGTCGCCTTCATCTCCCTTGCCCTAGGTGCGTAAGCCTTCTCCCCTTGTGTTGTTCCTTGGTTGCTGCAAGTTTCGAATGAACAAAAAAAGGGAAAACGAACTGAGAATAGATGAGAAGGAGAGAAAGAGTGACAGAGAGTAAAGAGAAGGATGGCCTATTAAATAATGATAAGGCAAAGAGAGTAATGAGTGTGTCAGCCTTATGTTAAAATTTCAATTGTAATATAAGTTGACAGCCTTGGGTGATAATAAAGAATAAAGAGAGAGAGAAAGAGAGTATTAAGAGGGGTTATTATATGAAGAGAATAATTCTTAATGGGTTGTGGGTTTAGCTATTGGTTATATTGGGTATTGCCTTATTGGGTTTTTTTAAAGCTAATAAGTTAACAAGTTATAATGTAATGTTAACATGATGATAACACTATCATTAGCTGGTATTAGGTTATTAATAGGTTGTTAGTAATTAGGGCTGTTGACGAACAGAACGTTCGACGAACTACTCGTGAACAAGCTCGGTACATGTTCGTTTACGTTCGTTCGGGAAGCTTAATGAACAAGCTTGAACAGATTTTTAGAGCTCGGTTAGTAAACGAACAGAGCTTGAACATAACTATGTTCGTTTATTTATGTTCATGAACAAGCTCGTTAAGTGTTCGTAAACAAGCTCGTGAACAAACTCGCTAAGTGTTCATGAACAAGCTCGTTAAGTGTTTCGTGAACAAGCTCGTTAAGTGATGATTGTGAACAAGCTCGTTAAGTGTTCGTGAACAACCTCGTTAAGTGATGTTCGTGAATAAGCTTGTTAAGTGTTCGTGAACAAGGGCTTGAGTGAACTAAAATTAAAATTAAACACTCACCTCCTCAAATTGAATTAAACACATCCACCTCTTCAACTTCCCATCTTCCCACTCCTAAACTCACAGGCTCCCAGCTCTCTTTTGGTCCATTGCCATTGTTCGTTCGTTTGTTTGCAAATCTGTTCATGAACAAGATTGATTGTGTGTTCGTTAACACGTTCCCGAACATGTTCACGAACAAGCTCACGAACAAGCTCGATAAGTCTTGTTAATGAACAGAACGTTCGTTCGGTAAGCTCGGTTTACGTTCGTTTATGTTCATTTACGTTCGTTCGGTAAGCTTAACAAACAAGCTTGAACATGTTTTTAGAGCTCGGTTAGTAAACGAACAGAGCTTGAACATGGATTTTGTTCATGAACAAAACCAAGCACACTGTTCAAGCTCGTTCGTCAACAGCCCTATTAGTAATGGATTTAATATCAAATAGTTAGCTTAATTTCAGCATCTTATTAAATTATTGGATAATGTTAGGTTAATAATATTTGAACAAAATGAGGCGTATCGGGTTAATTTAACACAATATAGACATCACCCTAGCCAGAGAAGCCGATAAAATTAGACAAACCCAATTTAGGGATTAAATCGATACTTTGATTATCTCACAATAAATCTAATTAGGTAATTTGTTTAACCAAAACAGAGAACCGGATATAGCGATACGGAGTACCCATTCAGACGAACTCACGACAACCGATACCACCAGAAATAGGCAAGTGATACTTACCAGTAATTATTTAGGCCATGTTTTAGGCCAATTTGTATAGTAGCATAAAAGAGACTAGGCAATGAAATGATAGTCGCCTAGACGCCCTTACTAGATCTAGCTTGACAACGAAGCTAGATCCGACACTTTTACTTGCTTTCATTCATGTTGCCATGTCATGTTTAATTTTCAATTAACGGTACGCACTTTAACTGCTCATTGCCATGTCATGCCATGCATCAAAATGTTTCATTGTGATTGTGTTGCACACGCTACAAAAATTGTAATTATTGAGGCTAGGCACCTGCTTTGCGGGCACAACCTTATGCCATATTGAAAAACACTTCCTGGCTCGTGATCCAGAAGCGAGCACAGTGTTGTTGGGAAACCAACGCTCGATACACGTGGAGGGGTAGGGTTAAGCGATCACTTGAGCGTAGAAGTGTGCCCGTACAGCCACTTCAGCCAAAAGGCGTAAACCATGTGCATAAAGTGATAAATCAGTGATTCGTGAATCGTGAAATAGTGCTTTCGTAGTTTCTGCTACGACGTGCATGCTTGTTTCATCATGTCATCTTAAATGTTGCAATCTTTAAATGTCATGTCTTTTCATTATGTTTAGAACTGTTAGTCGTTTTTCTATCCTTGCACAAAAGTCCTCCGCTTTTTTGGGAGACTTTTGCTGACATGTGCCCTTTTCTCTTTGGGTGTCACATGTCAGGCTTTGAGACAGAGCATGTAGCAGAGGACGAGCAGTTCGTGGACGCTGAGTTTAAGGTCCCTGCAGAGACCGAGTTCGAGGATACTGGTGACCAGTCCTAGACTCGTTTGGAGTCTCCCCTTAGTTGTTATTTTTCCTTAGTTGCTGTTAGGTTTTGGTGCGTAATACCTATCTCTTTTAGTTTTGTTTCGGCCATGCGTTAGACCTATTGTTCAGACTTGTACTTTTGTGACTTTTCTGTGATGTTGAAATAATTTCTGGATGATGTTGGTGGATGTTTCTTTTATGTTTGTTTTCCTTTATTATTATTGTTGTTTCGTCGCAATGCAAGGACCGGCTACTATTTGAAATTTTTACAGACGCTTATCAGACTGCAGCTTCACAGCTCCACGTCTGAGCGGACCTCCTCACGTCTCGCCTTCCGTACTTGGGAAGCAGTGCGTGACAGTCTTTGCACTGAAGATCTGGCGACATTTCTTACTGAGTGAGGAAGTGAAAATTTTCACTAATCACAAAAGTCTGAAATATATATTCACCCAGAAGGAGCTGAATATGAGACAGATCAGATGGTTGGAATTGATGGCAAACTACGACATCGACCTTCAGTATTATACATGGAAGGTGAATGTCGTACCGGATGTCTTGAGTCGACTGCCCGAAGTGATGATTCTCACAGCTCAGTAGAGATTGCAGCAGGATCTGCGAGAGATGGATGTTGAAGCTGTCCTACCGGGAGTCACTTCGTCGTTGATGAACATGCAGATTCAATCGACGATTGTGGATCGAATCAAGACTGCTCAAGCTGGGGATGCTAAGTTGAAGAAAATCAGAGAGCAGGTTGAAGCATGACTTCGGACAGATTTTCTGATTCACGAGGATGGATCTTTGAGATATGGTAGTAAGATCTGCGTGCCTGCAGGAGATACCAGAGAGGAGTTGATGAATGAGGCTCACAGTTCGTCTTATTCTATTCATTCTGGAGGTACCAAGATGTACAAGGATCTTCGTCAGAATTTCTGGTGGCATGTGATGAAGAGAAGTGTGGCACGGAGCGTTGTCAAGTGTCTTGTGTGTCAGCAAGTAAAGGCCGAACATCATCGCACTGCTGGACTACTACAACCCCTGTCGATTCCGGAGTGGAAATGGCAGCACATTACGATGGACTTCGTGACTGGCTTACCTCGGAGCACCAAGCAGAACGACGCAATCTGGGTCATCGTTGATCGATTGACCAAGTCTGCGCACTTTATACCTTTCCGAGTTGGGCAATCCACGGAGATATTAGCAAGGAAGAATATGGAGGAGATCGTGCGCTTACATGGAGTCCCCATGAGCATTGTATCAGATCGTGATACGAAGTTCATATCTCAGTTCTGGAAAAGTCTGCAGACCAATCTGGGTAATAGTCTGAAATTCAGTACTGTGTATCACCCGCAGACGAATGGCTAGTCAGAGCGTACCATACAGATCTTGGAGGATATGCTGAGGGCATGCATGCTGGATTTCAAGGGTTCATGGGAGAATCATCTGCACCTGGTGGAGTTCTCCTACAACAGCTATCAGGCAAGCATTGGCATGGCGCCTTTGCTGCTCTCTACGGGAGGAAATGTAGATCGCCACTGAGTTGAAATGACATCGGTGATAGAGAGCTCTTGGGACCAGAGATGATAGTGGAAGCAGTTGATGTTGTGCGTAATATCAGAGACAAGCTTCAGATCGCCCAAGACCATTATAAGCATTGGCAGATGCTAAACGGCATCCTCTGGAATTTCAGCCGGGAGATCATGTGTTCCTGAAGATCTCATCGAATCGATGAGTGATTCGACTTGGGAAGCGAGGCAAGCTTAGTCCGAGATATATTGGACCCTTCGATGTGCTAGAGCGAGTTGGAGAAGTCGCTAATCACTTAGCTTTGCCACCGTCCTTAGAGGGAGTTCATGACGTCTTTCATGTGTCCCGGCTCCGTCGTTATATCAGCGACCCTTCTCATGCTGTGGACTACTCTGAGATTACAGTTCGGCCAGATCTGACGTATGAGCAGCAACCCGTGGAGACCCTAGATCGATGTCAGAAAGTCTTCAGGAAAATGTATGTTGATCTAGTCAGAGTGATGTGGCGCCACGACTCGCCAGGAGAGTCTACCTGGAAACAAAAGGATGAGATACGAGAGCGTTATCCATATTTATTTCCTACTCATTAGTTGATAAGAATTCCGAGAACGGAATTTTTCTTAAGGTGTGTAGAATGTAACGGCCTGTATTTTTAGACGGTTTGAGATCGTGTGTACCGGTATTTTATTTCATCGTCCGTATAATTTTTCGTACGTACGTTCTTTGCTACGCGTCGACGCGAGCGCGTCTCTGTTTTTCGTTTTTACCGTATCATAATTTATTAACCATCAAGTTTAACTAAATACTTTTCTTATTAATTACACTTTGCTAATCACTTCTAAAGGTTACTAATTAATTTAATTCATTTATTTTACTAATTACATTTAATTTTACTTAGTTACTTGATTACTTAATTACTTTAATCTCTTACATAAACACTAAAGACAACACACACTTTGTTTTGAATCATGTTCCTCCCCCCTAAAAGATTAGTCAAAAGTTAACTTAATTTCCCGTTTAATCAAAACACACACGTTTCTGCACATTAGTCAAAAAGATTCATTAATTGAAAACCTAATCTAATTAATTTGTTTTGACAAAATGAAAAGATTGTTCCCCTGCTAATCTTCTTAAGGCAGCAACGTCTTCTCCCCTGCAAAACGAATCTGCAATCCATCAATACAAACCAGCAAGCAATTTCCTAAACCAGGATCAACCCAACCCAAATCACAACCCACAAATTTCAGCAAACAAACCAATTCCTCAAATCAACCCAAACCAGATTCTTCAAATTTGAAAATTGAAGCTTGAGGGATAAACTCAGATCTGAAACTCAGATCTGAAACTAAGATCAAAACAACTTCAGATCTAGAAACAAACATTTCATATCTTTCATACCCTCCTTCCTTCTTCTTCCCTAGCTCCCCATCGCCGGAGAGCTGCGCGCGCCGCCCGGAGCTCCGATAGGCAGCGGTCACCCCGTGCCGCCGTGCCCAGCCTTTTGCGCACCACCCTCGTCCGCCGCTTGCTGCCTGCGCCGCCTAGAGCGCGCCGTCCGTCGCCGGTCGTCGTGCCCCTCCCCGCGAGCGTAAGACCCCCTCTCCCCCTCCCTTGCATGGGTTGCTGCAAAACAATGAATGAATAAAAAAGAGAAGGAGGCAGAGAGAAGATAAAGAGAGTGACAGAGAGAGTTAAAGGGAGAAAGAAAGTTAGATAGATATAATAATATAAGTTTTAGTAGGTGTAGGTAGGTGACGTATTTAATGTAATCTTACCCTTATATTAACCTTGCAATTAGATAGTATTAGGTTAGTATTAGTTAGTTGTTAGTATAAATTTAAATGTTAATTTGTTAAGTATTATTTAATTTCAGCATGTTAGTATTGTTAAATAAATGTTAGGGTAATAATATCAAAATGAAATAAGGCTTACCATGTTAATGAAAGAATGTTATAATACAATATAAACATCACCCTAGCCAGTGAACCCAATAAAATCAGACGAACCCAATTCAGGGATTAACTTGATATTTTGATTATCTTGCAACGAGACTAATTCAGTGATATGTTTAACTAAAACAGAGAACCGGACGTACCATTACGTAGAACCCGTCAAGACGAACCCAACGACACCAAAATCGCTGAAATCAGGCAAGTGCACAATTTATAGTGAATTTTTGAAGGTAGATACTCATTTAGTCTTTTGCATGTAAAGTTGTATAACTCAAAATCTACACGTGAAATGACGCGTGCAATTACTACCATGACATCCGTGATTGAAAATGTGACCCAACGGCATATAACTTGATATACCTTAGTTTAGAACAATAACAAAGAAAGTTAGTTTCCGTGACATGTTCGTTAAATTCTTATATTCAGCACTTTTGTTAAACTATTGTAAATGTTGTTCAACACTCTTGCAATCATGGAAAATGTTGTATAAAAATAAATGATGATGTTATTTACTTGCTGCATGTCTTGGAATAACTAACAAATGTGTGACATCGTGAAATCGTGCGCCTCGAAGGCGAAATCGTGCTTTTTGTGATGTCATGTGAGTTGACTAGGCTGGCCCGTGTTCCAGCACAAATTTGGGTGGGGTTAGGGTTGAGCGGCCACTAGGCGTATAAAAGGGTACTCTCTTCAAGGGCACCACCCGAGGCGGTGGGTTAGCACCAATCACGGTAAGCCTCCGTGAGAAGAACGACTCACTCATCACGACCTAAAGGCGTGAACCCTATGATAGACGTGAAATGCTGACATGAAACTTGAAATTGTTATCTCGGTTAAATTGACATGCTAAAGAATCAAAAGAAAAGTTTTACGTTACTTGTTAAACTGCTTAGAACTGCATGATAGGATGTATTTTACTTTATTTCATTTTATAATCAGCATGTTTAAACTTGTTGTCGTTATCACGTTTAATTTATTAATGCCTCTTAAATTCAGTATAATTTTGTATATCTTGTCTTGGGTTCTAACATCTTCTTGCAGACCCTTTCTGACATACATTCATGTTTTTGGATGTATGTCAGATCCCGAGCTTGAGTACCAGGAGGTTCCTTATGAGACACCTGGCTTGAAGAGTGAGGAGTTCGTCGTAGACACCGAGTCTCTCCCTGCGGAGTACTAGAGGACTATTCTGTTGCTGCTTTATCTTAGTTTACTTTCAGTTGGTGTGTACGTTATCCTTGTTGTTATTAGCCCAGCTGTGGCTTGACGTTTTATTCCGTGTATGGACGTTTATTATTCTGGATGTGGCTTTAATGTATGAATAATTTTTATTGTTCTGAAATGCATGCAAAGGATCTACCTTGTGTTTTTACCACAGACGCTTATTGAACTCGATCTTCACCGCTCCAGTTCATGCGGACCTTAGTAACGTCCTCGCTCACGTCGTCTTTTGGGAAGTGTGGCGTTACATCTGCTCTTACATGCTGCTGCTACTGAGAAGTGTCTGCGTCATCTGCTCCTGTATGCTCCTACTGAGAAGTACTGGTGTCACCCTCGCCCATCCTATAAAAACGCCTCAGCATGCTCGTATCTACACCTTCTGGCAGATAGCGTGTACGTTGTAGCACCTCATCGATATGGGACCTCATCGTAAAGAAATACCCCTGATCCTGTGTTTGCATTCCTTGGCCCGCCATATCGTATAATGTAGCATATCCTCCAACCTGTAAAACAAATTAAGTACCAATCATATTAGTTATAAAAAATACTATTAAAACTTAAAAAATTGAACATCATCTTACATGTTGGCGCTCGATGGGTCTGCGGGGCAATTGTTAGAACGGGGGTCCCTGCCTTTGAAAAATCCACCTACTGGTAATCCCCCAATACCAATCCAAATAAACAGTGACCGATACCACATCACCCTCATGCACAATTTGATCGGGTCTATTGATCCAATGCGCAATGCTGTGATGGTCTTGTCTTTCCCGACCAGACTGGGAGTGCAGCTGGGATGTATTGACGTAAACCAAATTCCCGCATGACGCGGTCTGGTGCATGCATCACCCGTGCTTTCCAGCAGAATATGGGAACCCTCGCACGTCGTAACTCAGGATGTTCGCGACATAACGTTGGCAGCTGCTCAAGTCACTCTACATAAGGCTCCCAGGTAACCTATTAGGCATGAATGACACAAATTTATCAGCATACTGCATTATATATCAATTGTTCTACTGACTTTATAAAATTTACATATACATACATGTGTACTCTCTAACATGTCAAACTGGTCTCTGTACGTATCCAGGTTCCCATGAGCAGTTTTGAGGAATATTTTCCCCGCATTCCACCTGAACCCATAGGGAACGGTGTCAGCAAATACATCCTGCAAGAGCCTTGATCTTCCTACATACATTCTCTCCCACGACCAAGCTTGTAAATATGAATTTTTTCCAGATGTGATATATATAGATATATATAGACATATCACTATTTTAGCAAACGAAAAAAATTTATACCTGCAACAAGAGTCCGCATGCATAGATAGACTTTGTATGCTTTAATGCCACCTTGCTAAGCTCAGAGTACAAGTGCGCAAGTACCGCACTTCCCCATGAATACGCACTGGCCTCCTCAAAATTTTCTAGTTTGGTCAACCAACGGAGGTTTATAGATCCTTTGCTTGGATCCGGAACCAGTAAGGTTCCAATCATATGAAGCATATACGCACGTGCATACTGCTGAATGTCCGCATCCGTTGCATCATTAGGCAAATGCTTAAATGTATCACGTAGCCAACTAAGTTTCACATTGGCTGCTTTCCTTGATGGGTCATCCTGGCCAAGTAGCCTCTCCACCAACGCATCCCAACTACTATCTCGCATTTCACATTGACATATGGCTTTCCCATCAATGGGCAGGCCTGTGATAACTGCCACGTCCTGAAGCGTGATAGTCATCTCTCCCTGGCGCATGTGAAATGTATTTGTCTATGGCCTCCATCTTTCAACCAAAGCCGTCAACAGTGCGTGATCCAACCGTACCAAGCGTAATCTCGCACATAGGTGTAATCTGACGGCTTCGATATAATCTCTCGCACGCTCATCTAAGCTCCACTTTGTATATTTTTACCCATGATCCACAATTCCTATCATTCCCTGCAAACATATAATTCACAAATTAATTATTTTACTTTCAATCATAATTAATTACTTTTACTATACATTATTTCTAAATACCTACCCTTGCACTACATCTGCAGAACAATGATGTGTTTGGTCATACAAGACCACATTAGTTATGGGTCCAGCTTTCTCCATTTTATGAAACCCTATAACATACAAATATAGAAATATATCACTACAAATTTCCCCAATTATAGACACTATCTCATAAACCCTAAATTTCAAGCTAGATTGTATAATAAACACACACAAAATTCAATAATAGAAAACTTGAGTCTAGAAATTACCTGAAATATTGCCGATTTCTCATCCAAGACAAAAATGGTTCGCTGGACTCTGAAGAAGCGGCCGAAGTCGGGTTATTTAGGAAGAAGCAGAACAGCAGCAGCCCGCAAGAGCGGGAGCTGTCTGTTTTGGTAAACAATGGGCGCACCCGCAGAGTGCGGCCTCAAAGTGCGGCTCTCGGCCGCACTCTGAAGATGCGGCCCGTGGGGCACATGTGCCCCCACGGGCCAGAATCGACCTCTTTTGCTCCTTGGAACAAAAGAGGTCGGTTTTGCTAAATAAATTATTTTTAGGTCGATTTTACTAATTAAAATAATTTTGGCCTATTTGCAAAATTGTCCTTTTTGTATGTTTGCTATATGTTTTATGTAAGTTTGTTGAATTCGATGTGATATATATTTTGAAAATACTAGGTTGATGAATTCAATGTTGTTTGATATATCTGTTACGTAAGCTTGATGAATTTGATGTGATATGGGTTTTGATTTATATGAATTTTCTGATATCGATGTGATGTGTTGTGATATATTATTTGTGATATTTGTGAAAAGCTATGGCTGTGAGAAGTATGAGTGTGAGAATTATTTGTGACATGTTTTGATTTATATGCATATGCTGTGATGAATCAGGGATGAATTATTGGGGGAGTAGGAGCAGAAACAGCTGCTGATATTGAGAGGAGCAGGAGCAATATCAGCAGCATCTGTTTGCAAACAGAGAGGTGGGAGCAGTTTTGCCCTCTGGGAATTTAGGGCCGCATCTGCAGAGTGCGGCCCAGGGCCGCACTTTGAAAGTGCGCATCTCGGCCGCACTCTGAAGATGCGGCCCGTGGGGCACACACGTGCCCCACGGGGCAGAATCTACCTCTTTTGCTCCTTGGAACAAAAGAGGTCAGTTTTGCTAAATAAATTATTTTTTGGTCGATTTTACTAATTAAATTTTTTTGGCCTATTTGCAAAATTTGTCCTTAAAATATGGCAAGAAGAAGAAAAATGAGGAGAAAGAAATGCAAATGAAGGATAAAGAGGCGAGAGAAGGATGAGAATCTGATACATATTCCATAAAACTTTTTTATAAAAATACATGTTAAATTTACTTGAAATTCACTGGCATTGATTTTTGGGGAAAAAATTTAGCACATTTCCATCGACAACTCTAGATGACACGCTCGCACTCTTTTTATTTGCGTTTTTTCTTTTTGATCGAGTAGTCTATGGTGAATGAGATTATTGTTATTATTTAAGATGGGTTGGGTCTAAATTTTGGACCCAAATCTGCTTTATAACTTTAAGAAACAAGGAGAGGCCATATTGGCTGGTATCAAACTGGCCAATATTCGCATCAAATGATACAGATAATATATTTCATCATATCGTATCCATGAGAGATAATCCCACACTTGAAAAAATAGAAAAAAGTGAGCATAAAATTGAAGTTTGATCTCTATCTAACAGCTTAATGTTTTGGATTAGAGAATCTTAACCAAAAGTGTGCCTTCACTAATTCAGTAACTGTTGGTGCCCATTTCTGTTCTAACCAATCGGAGCCATCGATCTCTCGTTCCTTCAGTTCTGCTCTCCTCTCCTTCAATACACGTGGATCAGTTCTGCTCTCCTTATCATATCCATGTAGATCAATTCTCCGGGCAAGAGCTTAAGGGTGTGTTTGGATTGAGAGAAAATGAATGAAAAAAAAGTGAAATGAAAATGAAAATGAAAGAAAATGAAAATGAAAAAGAAATGAGAATCTTTCTCATGTTTGGTTACCAAAGAAAATTTTGAAGAAAGTTGAAAGGAAAATAAGGAAATTTCTTTCATTAAGTTATTAATTCAAAATGAAAAAAATTAACAGGTGTTTTTGCTAAATAATTTAAGAGGTGTTTTTACTATGAATAATTTGCTTTAAAAATTTAAGAGGTATTTCAGTCTCATAATAAATTAAAAATTTGTTAGTTGTTCTAAATAATTCAGAAAGTTAGCAAATACTTTACGAATTGTTACGAATAATGCTCTAACCGTACAAATATCATGATTTGTAAATAATTTGATATTAAATAGTACATAAATAATTTACAAATTATATAAAAACGTTGGAAATATTTTGGCTATCAGAAAAATTCGTGCATAATGCGCAAATTTTTCAAGCAAAACACGAAAATTACATGAATTTTTCGATAATTCACGAATTTTTCGCTGATTTTTCGAACAAGTTCATGAATAAAAAATATTAAATATTCATGATTTTCAAAAGGAATTTCCGAATTATTCATACTATTTTGAAAAATCTGGAAAAAATTCGCGAATTTTGAATAATTTGCTGATTTTAAATAATTCATGTGTAAAATTTTGATAATGATTCGTGATTTTTTGAAAAATTCATTCATAATTTTTTGAAAAAGTTTTTGAATTATTTATGAATTCATTAAAATTAGCAACTAATTATATTTGTTAAAAAACACAAATGCATGAATGTGAGAATAGTTAGGTTTGCTTTATTTTCCTTCATTTTCCTTGGGTCCAGAGGAGAAAAACTTGAAAGAAAAGTTTTACTATTTATTTTCCACTCGTTTCCTTCATTTTCATTTTCTTTTCACTTTTCTTTTAAGCCAAACTATGGAAAAACATTTTCCTTCTTAATTTCTTTCTTTTTCTTTCCTTTCCCCACTAACCAAACACACCCTAAGTGTCCCAACCTTCGAGGCGCTTCGCTTAGAAGGTTCGTCTAGGCAGATCAGCCAAGGCATGCACTTATCTGGCTCTAGGAGCTAATGTCCCCCAGGTGGGCTCCAAGTGCTAACGTCCCCCAGATGAGTAGACCAGCCTAAGGGATTTTTAATACTGATGTTGGATCAGACGTAAATGTAAATATTCTCTAAGGAAAAAACATCTAGTTTGAAGAATACTACCCATAAGAGCGGGGATGATAATAATACCAAAAAATAAAGGCTCCCAGCTACAAACTCCAACCCACCTCTGTCAAGATAAAAATTTGAATAAAATGTAATATTATTCCATTCTGATATAATTTACCTGGAAAATACCTTCTGTCGCATTAAAAACAGCATTTTCCTATTAGCGCAATCTAAAAGAAGCCAACTGTTATCATAAAACAGACAGTTTTTTTAACTTCTCATAGCACCTAAGAAAATGGTGCATTTGTTTCAGACTCCAAAACCCACAACCACTAGTGCTTCCACTTCGAGTTAACATTAATTTCAACATTTTTTGGGAAAAGTATCAAAATTGTTTCTGTCAAATATTCTCCAAGCGATGAAATGCCAATAGACAACCTAAGTTGCATTTGGTATGTGTAAGCCGATAATTCCATCTCTAAAGAATGTGATTCCCAATGATCAAACTCCTGAGAATGCTATAATATATTTGTTGGTGTAATCTAAACATTTTCAAAATTTTAATATTATACTGTTTGTATATTACAAGGATTCTAATGGATGTGATATTTTTAAGTAATTCTTCTCAAACTAACCTCATGATTCATGGATGGTGGGCATGGCGGCAATGACTATCATGGCAACTAGTGCCTAGAGGTGGCATGTTAGCATTGATGGCAGTGGCAACCATGATAGTGGACTAACAATGGTGAAATGGTGATAGCTGGAGTGGCCAAAAGCTAACAGCATACCCGTAGCAATGATGGTGGCAGTGACAGTGAGATGACAACAGTAGCAAGGACAATAGTGATAGCAGTGCATGTGATGAGTATCAGCATGCAGACAATGGTGGTAGTGATGGTGCCAATAAGACCTACAATAATATCAGTGGTTGTCGAGGCAACAATGGGAGAGGAGGTGGTGGTGGTGGTGGCAACAGAATGAGAAAAGATTAGAAAAGCATAGAATAAAAAATAAGAATATTTTGGGCAACATAGTTTTTTCTACAACTCCCACAATGGACAAATATAGCACATCAATCTTTCATGAAGGGAACCACATCCTTAGAAAACAAGGAAATATGATGCTGACAAGAATCTAATATCCAGATACTATTGAATTTAGCTTATGCTAAAGTCACAAATCCATATATTATTCTTGGATTCCCAAATGAATTCCTGCATATTACCTTATAAAATTATTTTCACAACTTCATCTTCAAAAGTTCTAACAAAGAATAATATTAATGAATATATTTTCCAACAAAATAAACGATGTTGGTATCTAATTCTAGCTATAACTAGAATTATTTGGTGAAAGCATTCATGTCAGGAGTAGTACCCCAAATGTGTTGGACATGCATACAGAACACAATGCTTCTATTTTGAGTATACTTTTAAAACTTATTTAAGTATCAGTGTGTCGTGCCATCATGCCCATGTAATCGTGTTAGTTTACATGCAAAATAGATTCTCATAGTTCGATGTTCCAAAAATATGCCAGAGCATGTTACCACAAGAATTCGATTCCAAAAGGATTAATCATGAAAGCAGAGAGGGGACTTCGAAGAGACTACCTGCTAGCAAGCAATATGGAGAACCTTTCCTGGTTAGGTGCTTGTCCTGTCAAGCTTCTTTCCTGGTATGAAATTTTCAGTTTTGCATCATATGATATAATTCAAAGAGGATGTTCTCTTCCTATACTTTCATAAACCAAAAACTTCTCTGTAAATATTAATGTTGAAACAAGACTGGATATAACTGAGACGAACCACAAACAAAAGAATGTTCAATAGAACCAGCAAGAATTGCAGAGCATCAACAATTATATTTCTATATGATGTGAAACCTTGTATGAAATATAAAATTTCTCAACTCTTCCATGTTTAAAAAGAAACGCACTATTACAATTATCACTGAACTACTTTATGACACTTTAATTTAGGTTTTCTAAATAACCAAAGCTTCCCTCAATAAGCCACAGTTTCATAAAATTTGATCTGACTAGAAGCATATTTGGATTTTTCTTGTCTGTGATCGCACAAAAATATCTACCAATGAAATCAAGCTAAATCTTACTATAGTAATGACAAGTTTTGGGGCTTTCCAATTTCGCAAGATTTAGTGTTGCAACCGTTTTCACCATTTATTTCTCTCCATAATTTTCATAAAATATGAAGAGATTCATATAATGAGACTCTAGTAACTTAAAATGATCAAAAGTCCAAACATTAATGAAAATGTTGTATCTTGGGTACAAAATTAAAAGCCAAAGTCCTAAACAAAACCATTTTGATCACATGTGCATAATGCCCATGGCAAAAATCTCGTTACAACTTATTTGTTTTTTAACCTTCAAAAAAAATCTAGTCACAACATACAAACAAGTTATATAAATTTAACTTACCAGAATTGTTTGGTTCTATACACAAAATGCATAAAGTCTCTTACAATTTAACCCAAAAGCAGTAACAATTAATGTTTTTTGACAACTGAGGAACCGACAAAGACAGTTACTGAGTATGCAAAAACACAAAACATGACATGCTTTTATTAAGTGATATTAAGGAACGGTTTGTAAATGTTACACAATTAGTTACATTCTTGAAAAATTGATCCGTTTAAGCATTTGTTCCTCGAAGAAAAAAAAATCAAGGTGTGGAAAAGGAAAAAGAAAACAACATAAAAAAGAGCATTCTCCTAGAGTCCCAGTCTATTTGGGAAGATCCAATCAACAATATGGATTATCTTGCCTCATTTTATTAGAGTTGTTTTATCAAATTCAAACTCCACTGATTCAATCATAGCCGTGAAATTTAACAATATAGTGCCAGATAACTGCTGATACACAAATTTAATAATGGTTAAGAGAATGAGGCAGTTCCAAACCTTTTTGAATCTGAAGGTTTAGTTGCAAAAATTTCTTTTTTGATACAACGGTGTCTTCTAATTCATACTTCCAGTTCCAGATTTTTGTTATGATGAAACATCAGTTTCCTAACAATAGAAATAGTATAAGGCTAGTTATGCATCCCAAAGGCACACATTACAATATACAACAGTCCAACCAACCCTGGTTGCAATTATATTACTTTGAGTTTAGACTGACTGCTATCACCTTGTTAGATCTGGAATTACTTTGCGCACAACAAGTTATGGATGAATTACTATGCGCACAACAAGTCAGGGGGGATTGCTTTATGCACTACAAGGATGGGTTTCTTATTTAAACTAGGTCTAGCCGTCATTTATTTTCATGCTTGATTATCGAATTGTTATTGAGATGTTCCTGGTAGATCTTCGATTAGACGAGTGCGGACATCCTCATAACGGCGTCTTGGAAGGAGGGTATACCTACTTTTGTATCCAATTATCTTCATTTCGCTATTATTTTATATAAAAATCAGATCTTTCTTTCGGATCCTAACATTTTGGTATCAGAGCGACTACGATCCATGTCGGCGTCAACAAAGAGCAAGGATCGATGTGAGGCAGAGGAGAATAATCATGCGGAGATCGAGGAGATTAAGAAAACGGTGGCGGCAAATAGCGAGGCTATCGCTAATTTAACAAAGATCGTGGGGGAGATCGCGGCGAAGCAAAAAAACGGAGGAAGTCGTTGCTCAGATGGCTTTCCAATTTGCGATTTTCAACGAAAAGATGGGATTGGGTGACGCAAACCCTAGTTCTTCCAAAAAGGTCCCACCTTTGGTGAAAGGGAAGGAACGGTGGAAGCTTTCGAAGAGGGAAAGGATGGAGTCTTCTACAAGACGGGATACGTCACGAACGACGACGAGGAGGATGAGATGGAAGGCCCATGGGGGACGAGAAGCTCGAGGAAGGCCACCGGACACAAGAGGGGGGCGGCCGAACCCCCAGTTCCAGCGAGGGGCCCGGCCACCGCCGGAAATGGGCAAGGGACCTTCCCCCGCCCTTGGCGACAGCCGGCATGGCCGGCAGGACCCTGCCGACTTTCGGCAGGGCCCGCCGACCCCGCCTGGGCAAAGAGAGGGCCCGCTGCCCCTCCGGCAGACCGACGTGGACTGTCGGAGGCGCAGTGAGGTCGCCCCAGAGGCGCAATGAGGTCGGGCGACCCCCTGGAAGCCGCCAGGGGGAGAGGCGAGCACGGCCTGGAGCCCGGGGGATTTTCCGACTTTTCGAGGTAGTGGCAAGGGGCTGAGGCACATTTTTAGGGCAGAACGGAGCATTTTCAGAGCAGATCTGACCCCTTGGGCTTTCCCGGACAACGACAAGGCCCGGAGGAGCACGTTCAGGGCAGAACTGAGGGGGATGGCCCCAGGCAGGGAGCGGGACAATAATACGGAGGTGGATGAAGGGGTAGAGACCATTATGACGACGACGTGGGAGGATATGAGGCTGAGTTTGGCGATGATGCCGGATGGGATGACTTCGAGGGCAGGCGTGGAGGTCCCCAAGGGGACTATGGTGGCCGTGGAGGAGGGCCACCTAGAGGGTATGAGACCCCGGATGAGAGACGACAGCATTACTACCAGCCCTGACGCACAGAGGGTAGGCCCGACCTGGGGCACTTTGGAGGGGACATCAGTGTATTGAAGCTGGAGATGCCACTGTTCAGAGGGGAGGATCTGCATGCCTGGCTGTTCACGGCGGAGAGATACTTTACAGCACATCACATGATAGATGCTCAGAAGCTGGAGGCAGCGGCCATTTGTATGGAGGGGAGAGCTCTGGGGTGGTACCAGTGGACGGATAGGAGGCAACAGATTCGCTGCTGGGAGGAGCTGAAGGATCTCATTCTGGAGAAGTTTAGGAATCCCCACCTGGGAAACCTTCACGAGAAGCTATTCACCCTCAAGCAGGAGGGATCGGTGCGGGACTACATTGAGAGTTTTGAGACCTTGTCGGGACGAGTACATGGGGTCACCGATGAGTCACTAGATGGCACCTTCATGAAGGGCTTGAAGCCCAGTCTTCGATCCGCAGTGCAACCATACAAGCCCAGGGGGCTGTCCGAGGTCACAGAGATGGCGCAGCTGGTAGAGGATGCCCAGATAGAGGATAGGAGAGTCAGGAATGAGTATAGTGGTCAGATACAGCGAGGCACCTCGTCTGGAGCCGGAAGGGTGAAGATCATTACTAGGACAGATCAGACGAATCCTGAGAAGACTAGGGAGTAGAGCAGCACACCACCAGCAGTGGGCCAATTCCAGAGGATGTCCGACGCAGAGATGAGAGAGAAGGGGCAGAAAGGGCTCTGTTTCAGATGCGACGAGCACTTCACCCCGGGACACCAATGTGGGGATCGCAAGCTGCCTGCAAGTGTTGATAGCGGAGGCAGACGAGGATGATGACGTTGAGGATGAATGGATCGGAGGGGAAGATGACTCCCACTCGGAGTAGCATCGCCAGTGATGTCATGCACCACCTTGAGGACAAGGTGGATTTTCAAGAGTGGAGTAATGTTAGATCTGGAATTACTTTGCGCACAACAAGTCATGGAGGAATTACTATGCTCACAAGTCAGGGGGGATTGCTTTATGCACTACAAGAGGGGTTTCTTATTTAAACTAGGTCTAGCCGTCATTTATTTTCATGCTTGATTATCGAATTGTTATTGAGAGTTCCTGATAGATCTTAGATTAGACGAGTTCGGACGTCATCATAACGGCGTATTGGGAGGAGGGTACACCTACTTTTGTATCCAATTATCTTTATTTCGCTGTTATTTTATATAAAAATCAGATCTTTCTTTCGGATCCTATCATTTTGGATCCTATCACACCTCCTGCTAATGCCATCCTTCTCATCCATGTAGTTGAGGGTAAAAACTCTTCATTTTAGACCTAATTTGTTGTATTCATTTGCATGGGAGTCTATAAGGTTTCCTTCTTTTCTTTTGCTCATATGGAGTTTCGCTTACAAGTAAAACTTTCACATCTTCCATCTCCTATTATGGATTTAGGTCCTTTTGTAGCCCTCATTCAATGGCCACTTGGATTATTATGCAACAACCAGACCATCTCTTCTTCCATGTGAAATTCAAGATTGTCACCGTTACCATATGGATACCAAAAATGCACAACATAGCTTTCATCCTACACTCGTCTTTCTAATCCATGAACTAAATTTATCAACTGTATGTCTGCTTGAACAACATATTAGATGCCTAAATTTCCATGTGAATTTTTTTAGCACTGAGATAATATCACAACGACCAATCTATTTTCCATGGTACCAACTAGGATGCTGAAGACTAAATATAAAAAACAAGAACAGGGAAATGGAAGAAATCAGATTTCAACAAACAACTTAATCAACGAATTAATACAAAAAGTCATGCTAGGGAACATATAACAAATTAATCAAAGAATAAATAAAAACACCTGCAAGGGAATATATAGAAACATGCACTTACTTCCTCTTTCTACGATCAGCCATATTGTTTCTCATCTCAGTCTTCGGGAAGGAAGGCCCAGGCTGTCCAGCAAACTGCATGGGAAGTGCTTGTGCAGTAGTAGCAGGTATAGGCGGCAAAGCTGGAGAAGCAGGTGGAAGTGCAGGTACTGTAGCTGGAGGTGGAGCAGGTTCAGGAAGAGGGCGTGGTAGAATATGCTTTAGTCTATTGTTTCTATAGTTTTTCCAAAAGAAATATTGTTGTCGATGAGCCAACTCCTATACACATTACAAGAAACATTAAGGATTAAGGATGCTTAATAAGAAACGAGAAACATGAGAAGAATGAGAATTAATGTTTAAAGATGTACCCACAATAACTATAATAACGAAGTAGTAGACATGAAAATTGACGTTGTAATTCTAAAAAAAAGCGGCCACGTGAATAGTTTGTGTTGTATTTTGGGAAAATGGTGATTAGCTTCCAAATGAGCTAACCCCTCATATATATAATATCCCTTGATTTGCTTTACACATACACCCTAATACAAATAACACTCAATACTCCCCCTCAAGATGAGCAAAAGATATTTATCATGCCCATCTTGTTACAAGCATCCTCTACTCCTTTAGAGTTTAACCCCTTCGTAAGACAATCTGCTAATTGCTGTCCAGAGGTAATATAGGAGATCTCCAACTGTTTCTTGTCCAGTCTCTCTTTAATGAAGAACCTGTCAATCTCTATGTGCTTCGTTCTATCATGTTGCACTGGGTTGTTGGCAATATTAATTGCTGACTTGTTATCACACAACAACCGCAATGGTCCTTCTCTCAGCAGGTGTAGCTCATGTAGGAGTGATCTCAACCAGATCATCTCACAGGTACTAAGCACCATAGCACGATACTCTGCCTCTGCAGTGGAACGAGCCACCAAATCCTGCTTCTTGCTGCGCCAAGAGACCAAATTGCCCCCAACAAACACACAGTAGCCCGAGGTCGATCTCCTATCATCTAGGCAACTGGCCCAATCTGCATCACAGTAGCCTGTCACATTCATGTGACCATGACTACCAAATAATATGCCTTTTCCTGGACTATTCTTCAAATACCTCAGTATCCTGAAGACTGCCTCCATATGTCCAGTCCTAGGATCATGCATGTATCTACTTACCACACTGATAGCATAGGCAATGTCAGGTCTAGTATGGCATAAGTAGATAAGGCGTCCAACAAGTCTCTGGTACCTTTCTTTGTCTACTGGCTCCCCTGATTGTGAATGCAACCTATGATTCTGATCAATAGGAGTGACTGCTGGACGACATCCTAACATACCTGTCTCAGCCAGTAAATCCAGGGCATACTTCCTCTGTGAGAGAACTATACCCTTCCTGGACCTGGCAATCTCCAGTCCAAGAAAATACCCCAACTGTCCAAGGTCCTTGACCTCAAACTCTCTCGCCAGTCTCACCTTCAAGTGAGAGATTCCCTCCTCATCATCTCCAGTGATAATAATATCATCAACATACACAGCCAAAAGAGTAATCCGCTGTCCTGAATGTCTATAGAATACAGTATGATCACCATTACTCTGCTTGTAGCCCATAGTGATGACTGCACGCCTGAACCTGTCAAACCATGCCCTTGGAGATTGCTTCAGCCCATACAAGGACTTGTCCAGTCTACACACCTTTCCCACCGTCTGTTGTGTGCCAAAGCCAGGTGGGACCTCCATGTATACCTCCTCCTGTAAGTCTCCATGCAAGAAGGCATTTTTTACATCCAACTGATGCAACTTCCATCCAAAATTCGCTGCACAGGATATCAGTACTCTCACAGTACTCATCTTTGCCACTGGGGCAAATGTCTCATCATAATCAATCCCATAAGTCTGACTGTAGCCCTTGGCAACCAGCCTTGCCTTGTACCTGTCCACCTTCCCTTCTGAAGTTTGCTTTATTGTGAATACCCACTTGCAGCCCACAGCTTTCTTACCTGCTGGAAGTGAGACAAGTCTCCATGTCTTGTTCTTCTCCAGTGCCTCAAGTTCTTCGAGCATTGCTTTCTTCCACTGGGGATGTTGCTTTGCCACTCGCCAATCACTTGGTATAGGGATAGACTGTAAGGATGCAATGATAGCCCTATATGCAGGTGTAAGAGAGGCATAGGATACATGATTAGCAATATCAGTCTCATATCCATACCGTACAGGAGGCCTGCCGGCATTGATACGAGGCTCCCTACGAGATGCAAGTGGAAGATCTAAACTAGAGGAAGGTAAAGAAAGGTTACCATCCATGATAGGAGAGGAAGGCAGTAAGGAAGTCGGGACTCGAGCAGGCGTGATAGACTGATCAATCTCGACATGTGGCAGTGGAGCTAGTGGTTCTTCAGTGGGGAAGATGACTTCTTGTTGTTCTCCATCGTCATGACTATCCTTCTGTCTCCTGCTATATTTCCTGCCGTACAACCTGTCTTCCTCCTCCTCCACCAATGTCCTTTCTTCCTCCCTGCTATCAGGACCAGTACTTGTAGGCCTGACAGGACACGGTATAAGTCCAACCACTACCCTCCTGTCATCAGTCTCCCCCTCTCGACCAGCTCCTCCTGTGCTTGGAGAGGCCCCAGTATCAAATACTGATGTAGAATCTGTCAGTCCTCCATAAAAGGGTTCAGTCTCCCTGAACGTCACATCCATGCTCACAAACAGTCTTCTTTCTGAGGGACTCCAACACCTATAGCCTTTCTGATGCGAAGGATACCCAACAAATATGCATTTAATTGCCTGAGCATCCAGCTTCCCCACAGAAGGTCTATGATCCCTCACAAAGCATGTGCATCCGAACACTTTTGGTGGAACTACAAAAGTGTTCTTTCCCATAAGAATCTCACATGGAGACTTCATACCAAGGATTCGTGAAGGCATCCTGTTGATAAGATATGTGGCTGTCATCACTGCTTCACTCCACAATATCTTAGGTACATTCATGGTGAGCATGAATGACCTAGTTACCTCCAACAAGTGCCTATTTTTCCTTTCAGCAACTCCGTTCTGTTGGGGGGTGTTGGGACAAGTGGTTTGATGAGTTATCCCACTCTCAGATAGGTAAGAAGCAAACTCCCTGTTTACATACTCTGTCCCATTATCCGTTCTCAAGACACGGATCTTGGCCTCATACACATTTCTGACACTTCTATGGAAGTCCTGAAAACACTTCAACGCTTCACCTTTGTTTTTCATCATATAAAGCCATGTCATCCGAGAATGACAATCTATGAAGGTGATAAACCACCTGAACCCACTTACTGAAGTCACTGGGCAGGGCCCCCAAACATCTGAGTGAATAAGATGAAATTTCTCTACACTCCTCATTCTTACACTAGGATATGACGTCCTAGTGTGTTTCATAAATTCACATGCATCACATTTCAAATTCATTTCATTCACTCTATTCAAAACATCGGGATACATTTTACTCAAAATATCAAAAGGCAAGTGTCCCAACTGACAATGTAACAAAAGTACATCCCTTTCCTTCTCTCCACCAACGACAGCCAGTGCAGCATCCCCACTAGCTCTGTCAAGGTACCACAGTCCATCACGCCTGACGCCAGTCCCAAGCCTCCTCCCAGTCTTCCTTTCCTGCAACACACAATGAGTGGAGTTAAAAGTAATGCTACAGTCGAGATCATTAACAATAGAACCAACAGATAAGAGGTTGACTGGAAATGATGGGACGTGAAGGACTGAAGAGAGGCGTATGGAGGGAGTGCACTGAATAGTACCAATCCCTCTAATGGGTTGGGATGTACCATCAGCTGTCTGAACGGTTTCATGAATGGTATGTGGTTTATATGTGGAAAATTGTCTATATGCTCCTGACACATGACTAGATGCACCTGAGTCAATGATCCACTCTATATGATCTCTACATGAAAGGGCTAATCGGTTACCTGAGCCTGTGTGAGCGAAGTGGGCAAAGTTACCGAATGGCGAGGCAATATCCCCAGTCTGGTCTGCATGACTCTCTGGGCTCTCAGTAGTAGACCTGGACTGTCTCCGCTGCTCTAGATCTGACGCCTCAGCTGGCGTGGCCTCGATCATCACTGTCTCCTGTCGTCCGTCAGCGGTAGCAAAGTTGGCCCGTGCGCCCCCGCGACCTCGTCCACGGCCTCAACGGCCCCAACGACCTCCTCCTCTGCCTCCTGTGCCACGTCCTCGTCCACTGCCCTTCTGTGGGCAGTTAAAGCTCAGGTGCCCCTTCACCCCACATGTGTGCACTCTCGATCCTCGCTCACTGCTGCCACTGCCGGTACGGCCAGTGCAGCCCGAGTGACCTGAATACCCTCATCCTTCATAACCCTCAATCTGGTCTCCTCCTGTGCCATTGCAGCTATGGCCTCCTCCAGAGATGGGATGGAGGATAAGTGGCACATACTCGCTCTCCTGGCCTCAAAATCTCCACTCAGGTTCCTCAGGAAATGGGTGACACGCCTACGCTCCACCCACTTCATGTGTATCGCAGCGCTCCTAGGATCAGGCAGATCAATAGGGTCATAGTGGTCCAACTCTGACCACGGCCTTTTCAACTCCGCAGAGTAGGCTAGAATAGACATCTCCCCCTGCTTCAAGGTGTCGACCTTGCCCTGAACCTCCATCATAAGCATCACATTCCCTGCTCCAGAATACATTTTCTCCACCATACTCCATATCCCCGCAGCACTCTCTATGGCCTCCACCATCCCAGCAATGGGTGGAACCATCGATGTCATCAACCAAGCAGCCACCAGTGAGTTGGTGGTGCTCCAGACTCTCCAATCATCCCCCTCCTTATCCACCGGTTCCTTACATGAACCCAGAATGACGCCTTCTAACCTCTTCGACTTCAGGATGAG
The DNA here is from genome assembly GCA_030789695.1 of Scilla litardierei. Taxonomy (NCBI): domain Eukaryota; kingdom Viridiplantae; phylum Streptophyta; class Magnoliopsida; order Asparagales; family Asparagaceae; genus Scilla; species Scilla litardierei. The sequence continues at coordinate 475,603,985 of CM061142.1, forward strand.
AAGTACCCTCCTGGACCAACTGAGATAATTCTTGGTCCCTTCCAATTTCACATCATTGGGCATCAATTCCAGCTTCTGCACGGGCCGTGAAGGCGTCGATCCACTCGAGGATCCCAACTCCTTCGAAGCAAGCAGCTTCGTTATCTCTCCAATGAAGGCCTTCATGTCAGCGGAGGTGAGATTGTCCCCCATCTCTCCTCAGATCCGCAGATCTCTCCTCTCTTCCTCCTTAGATCCGCAGATCTACTTCTCTTCTTCCTCTTCTAGGACATACCCTAACCGTAAATCTATGGAGTCCTTTTCATGACTCTACCATAGATCTAGGGTTAGGGTTTTGTGGGTTCTCTTTATAGCTAGTTAGGGTTTTGTGGGGCTAGAAGAGGATTTGGAAGAGAGGGGATCAGAAGGCAGCGGGGGCGGCCGACGGGCAGCGCGCGCAAGCGGCGGCGCGCGCAGGCGGCGACGCGGGTGGAGGCGGGTCGCGGGTGGATGGTGGAGGGTTTCGCTGGTGGAGGCGAGTCGCGGGTGGAGGATTTAGCTGGTGGGCGAAGCTGGTTTGCAGAGCGGCAGCGGCTTGAGTCGGCGAAGTTGGTGAGCGATTGAGTCGGCAAAGTTGAGTTGGCGAAGTTGGTTTACATTTGCTCCGACCTCGGCAGCGGCTTGCAAAGCGGAGTTGGTGAGGTAGGTGGCGAGGCTTGCAGAGCGATTGAGTCGGCGAAGTTGGTGAGGTAGGTGGCGAAGCTGGAGGAGACGCGGGTGGAGGCGTGGGGGTTTAGGGCTTTGGTTTTCTAGGGCTCTGATACCATGTTGTATTTTGGGAAAATGGTGATTAGCTTCCAAATGAGCTAACCCCTCATATATATAATATCCCTTGATTTGCTTTACACACACACCCTAATACAAATAACACTCAATAGTTTGTCATCGTCATCGAATCCATTAACTATCGCTCAGTGTTGGAGAAAGCTCCAGTCTCCAGGGGGGAAAGTGACCATGTTTTATACTTGATGCTAAATTTCTACCAGGAAACCATAACCAAGCAAGAACAATAAAGCCATCAAACCTGATTTGCTACCTAGTTTCAGATCATCCAGTTCACGCTCATGCAACCAAGAAGCATGCCTATAAACATCCATAGACTACAAGTCTATAAAGTGTGTCCACTTGAAGAGATATATGTATCAGTTGATGTTGGGAATACATCCGTTTGTAAGGCACAAAGGATACCCAATGGGTGATCACATTCTCAACAAATTTGTGATTTAGTATAATCTATAACAATAGAAATTAAGGAATGAAAAGAGCACTAGCAGTGATTACAATTTGCACATATAAAACTATAGAGGCCAGACTTCGAAATAAAATTTTCTGCGCAAAATGGTAGCAGAAGTCACATATTTGAGTCCTAAGGTGCTCTTTTAATATGTGACGATGGGAATCCGGAACATTAAACCCCAAAGAATTTGATGGTACCTATTTCCAGAACATCTAATCCCAAATATTTGCACACATCGTTACTCAATATTTACCCCAGGATAATGGATCATTTTCCTAATATAAATGACAGTCTCCTAGACTACCACTTTTCGAGTTCTTTCCTGCAATTTCCTTTTGTTATATCTTTGATTTTCATTTTGCATCCAACATAACATGATATATCCTTCTTATTTCAGCCTCCGGGATCTATAGTCTGCACTTCCCTGTCATCTCAACTGTTCAATAGTTTCTCTACAAACAAGTCAACCCAACGACCAGTGATGTACTTAAACTAAAGGTCTTATATTACATGTCAACCATGTTGTCATCTGTCACAGAATGTTAAATCCTCGGGCACATATTTAAATACCCAATTGTCCAACTTCCGATCTAAGTATATTAGAACGGTTAAGTGATAACCAATGCCCACCAGGGTAACCAATCTCCCTTAATTATGTACTCGGGGTCAAGGATAATGATATGGTAGCTACTGCTTTCCATGTTCTTTCCAACAATTTCCATTCTTAGTGACTCCTGTTTGTGTGCATCCAACATAACATGAGATATCCTTCCACGTTCAGCCAGATAACGGACTGGAAATAAATCGGGGTGGCCTATGGTATGATGGGCCGGCAAGAAAAAAATTATAGTATATGTATCCAAAAATTCATATAAGGGCCTACACGTATCTAGCACATGGCCCAAAAAATTTTCAGGGCGGGCTATGACTGGTCCTACCTCCGTACTGCTTGGCATGCCCCAATATATGGCCCATACATGGCAGAATGGAGGTATTAATGAAATTTTATGAATATTATGTTGTTTAGGTGTATTTGAATATGCCAATGTAGCATTAGGGCAACATATTGATAGTGACCATGCTTGTGAATGTGATGCTAAAACATTAAACAGTTATGATTAGTGAATAGCTCACAACAAATAATTCTCAATATAAATTATGCAGCGGAATATAACAATGAGAATTAAAAACATTCACAAACAATTGCGAGTAAGAAAATCGAACCACAATGCAAAACAATGGTAAACACAATGTTTTGATTCGGTTCGGTCAACTCCTGACCTACATCCAATCCCCAAGCAAACATCCAGTCCCCAAGCAAATCCTGCTTTGAATTTTTATTATTAACTTCCAAACTCGGAAGACTAGTACAATCCTCAAAACTTAGCAAACAACCCTTGCCAATTACAGAACCCGCCCTCAACAAACCTGAGGTCAAAACCCTCTCACACTGAGAGTAACAATACCACCTCAACAAAACACGAGTCTAACTCCTCTTACCAAGGTGAACATTTATAGAGCAAGAATACAATGACCATATAGCCTTGAAGATGAAGCATGTGCTTGAATGTGGCTAAATGTGAGGATTTCTATTCTAGAAAATTGGCAATGGCAATAAAAAATAGAAATCTTGGCTCAAAGAGAATAAGAGATGATGCTCTTATTTCTTCTTAATAGTCTTTTTCTATGTCATATATTTTTCTTGAAAGACTGAAATTTTCCTGATATAAAATCTTTAAGTTATCCTCTATATATAGGCATGAAATCCACAAAAGAGAATCCCCAAAAAGCCCTCAAAACAGCAAGAAAACGATTAGTTACGTAAAATCACGTTTTGTACAATGGCTAATTTATTAATCGACTACAATACATCTATTAGTCGACTAATGTCCATTAGTCGACTAATAAATAGCTCTGGTCGACTAAACTGTAACCCAGAAGTCAGAGCCAATGTTTTGTCAATTTTTTGGCAAGTATTAGTTGACTAATGTTAAGTCATTGGTCAACTAATCCTTAGTTAATCAACTAGTACTTCTTCTCAGAACAACTACCCAGTCATGTCAGGATTAAGAATAAGTATATGTTTCATATTAGTTGACTATAGTACAACTGTTAGTCGACTAATTCTTGGTTAGTGGACTAGTCAGTGTTCTCTGGTCGACTACCCTGATAAGCCAAACCTAAGGGTTTCCATGTTTCTATTAGTCGTCTAGGGTGTCTTCTTTGGTCGACTAATTTGGTATATATATGCACAGTTTAGTTATGAAACCTACGCGTTTTTTGTGAAAAAAATTCTTATTAATTCTAAGTTAATTCGTAATGTTTTATATATGTGTGTGACATCTTCAAGGATTTAACAAAGATTTCTACGACAAGAATAAAACAATACATCAATTACGTAAATCGTCTTGTTTCTCCCTTGATGTAATTTTTAATCTTCATCTTCTAGTCAAAGAAATCTCTCTTCATCTTATTGCCTTGGAGTCACATCATCATGTAATATGTCAAACTTGCTTTGTGATCTTACGTTGACATTCATGCTTGAGCTATAAATGTTTGGTCTTTTTCATCATGTGACAATATCCAATAACTTGCACACATGTATTAATCCAAGCATTATGTTTGCTCGTCATCAAACCATGTATTGGGGGAATCCAATATGCAACATTCTATAACTTTTGGTGATAACAAACATATTCATATCAAAATCAAATATGTGATAAATTTATAACAACTTTTAAATTATACTCCCACTGACTATATGCATACTCCCCCTTAAATTGATGCTTCCTTTTTATTTTTATAATTCCCTTAAATTTATTTGCCCCTTTAGCATCAACAAAAAGATGGGATCGCTACCAACTGTTGTAGCATCTCTCCCCCTTTCATTCTTAGGAGTTGCATCAACCGGTATACACCCCCTAATAAACTGGATAACTGAAAAGAAATAATAAAAACTTGATACACTTATAACTTGGGTCTTTGGAGTTAGTTATTGGGGTTAAACAATTCAAAAAATATGAATGAAAATATCATTCATAAAACATTATTAATTCAAATTTAAAATTTTATTAAAAATTAAATTATCTTAAGTATCCAAAAGATATAATTATGCATAGATACCCAAAATCATTGGGTTCAAAGGTAATCACTTATTAGGAACCCAGCTCCATTTTGGATTTGATTTCCATGAATGCACATACATATACTTGTTTGAAAAATGGATATTTTTCATGAAGTTATTGACATATACAGTTTTATCAAATTTGTCCAAATTCTTCGGAATCCAAATTTTTGCATCATATAATTTATCCTTAGAAATGAAATTCTTTTTATTGCATGAATAGATAAAACTATGATTTGTAACATGATTTACATGATGCTCTCTATGTGGTTTCTCAAATGCTTATGATAAACATTGAATTTAACATTCTTATTGCACATAAATCTTAACTTTATCAGCATGCAAATTGTTGTTAACATGTTTCTTAAAATCTAATCTTTGTTTAGAGCTAGAAACATGTTGTCATGAGAGATTCAAGTTATCTTTTCTTTTATTACACTATTTGAAATCTTTTCATATTTCAATATTATAGAAGATATATTTTTATCAAGTTCTTCAATTTTAAAATTTAAACTTTGAGATTCCTTTTTGAGTAATGAGTTTTTTCTTTTAGTTTTGTATTTTCTAAACATAAATTTTCATTACTCAAACAAATTTCATCTAGCTGTTCTCTAAGATTTTTATATTTACTAACTAATTTATTATTATTCACTTGAATATCACTTATACAAGACAAAGTAAAGTTATGATTATTTTTCAAGTTTTCATGATAAACTTTTAATGATTTATAAATTTTAATTAATTTTCTATGCTTATCAAATTTATGTTGATATATTACCATAAATTTATCAACTTCTAATAGATTACCATAGAATCAGAGACTGAGATTACCTCATTGTTGCTATATGCCATAAAACACATGTTGGAATTTTCTTGTTGTCTTTCCTCTTCGTCGTTAGAAGATGACGTCTCGGATATTAATTCTTCATGATCCTCAATCATGTGTCATAACTGATTTACCAATGTTGCATCTGACACATGATCTAAAACATTTTATTCAAGGAAGAAAACAAAATATTCATTACCTCTATTATTTCTTACCATTTCTTTTTTCAGTCATCCATTTTGAGGTGGGTGGTGTATGTTTGTTGTAGGCATCTCCACAATGTTCCATCTATAGATTGGAGATATATCATCTTTCGTCTTCTCCAATGGTTGTACTTGCAGCCATTGCACATCGGAAGTGTTCTTGTGGAGTGTCCTTAGGGAATGTGTAGTTTGTTGTCATCATCTGTTAACCCGTTCTGATATCACATGACAAATTTGGTATCACTTAGAGATTGCAATCATTGGCTTTGATACCAAATGACAGAGACCACTTCTGTGGATGGGATGCTAAAACACTAAAAATTACGAATAGTAAATAGCTCACAACAAATAATTCTTAATATAAATGATACAACAGAATATAACAATGAGAACTAAACACATTCACAAATAATTGCGAGTAAGGAAATCAAACCACAATGCAAACCAATCGCAAACATAATGCTTTTATCATGTTTCGGTCAACTACTGGCCTACGTCCAGTCCCCAAGCAGGATGCAAATCCTGCTTGAGATTTTCACTATTAAGTTCCAAACCCGGAAGAATAGTATAATCCTCGTAACTTGACATAACCCTGGATAATTGCGAACCCCGACCTCAACAAACTTGAGATCGAAACCCTCTCACATCAAGAGTAGCAACACCACATCAACAAACCTAAGTCTAACTCCTCTTACTAAAGTGAAACTTTGTAGAGCATGAATACAATCACTATATAGCATAGCATTGAAGATGATGCTTATTCTTGAATGTGGCTAAGGGTGAGGATTTCTACTATAGAGAATTGGCAATGACAATGGAGAATAGAAATCTTGGCTCAAATAGAACAGGAGATGAAGGACTTGAGCTCTAAGGGTAATAAGTGATTTCTTTTTTATTGTCTTTTTCTGTCATATTTTTCTTGGAAGATTATAAAATTTTCTAAATATAAAGTCCCTGATTGATCATCTATATATATGCATAAAATCCCACAAAACAGAATACCCAAAAAGCCCTTAAACGGCTAGAAAATGGCTAGTTACGTAAAACATGTTCTATGCAGCACCTAGTTTATTAGTCGACTAAAGTTCATCTATTAGTCGACTAATAACCATTAGTTGACTAATACAATAGCTCTGGTCAACTAATTTGTAAGCTAGACGCCACAGCCAATTTTTTACCGGGTATTAATCGCATGTGTTAAGTCATTGGTCGACTAATCCTTAGTCGACTAATACTTCTCTGATCGACGAACCAGTCATGTCAAGATTAAGCATAAGTCTATGTTTCATATTAGTTGACTAGAGTACAACTGTTAGTCGAATACTGCTTGGTTAGTCAACTAGTCGGTGTTCTCTGGTCGACTAACCCTGACAAGCCAACCCTAAGGGTTTCCAGATTTCTATAAGTTGGCTAGTATGGGTCTTCATTGGTCGACTAATCTAATATACACAGTTTGGTTATGAAACCTATGGGTTTTATTATGAATAAATTTCATGTTAATTCTAAGTTAAATTCTAAGGTTTCTTGTGTGTGACATCTTCAAGGCTTTAACAATTATTTCTAAGACAAGAATAAAACAATACATCAATTACGTAAATAGTTTTATTTCTCCCTAAATGTAATCTTTAATCTTCATCTTCTTGTCATAGAAATCTTTCTATACATCTTATTGCCTTGGAATCTGTTAGGAACTAACAAAAGATACCAATTTTATAGAGAAATCAATAGAAAGAACAAGATAAATGAATACAAAAAGGTGTATTCTCCTCCCAAGACGCCTAGAGGACGTCCGCACTCGTTTAATATAGAACTACTCCTAGGACGCTCAATAGAGAATCTCTCAAAATATCAAGCATGAATACAAATGACGGCTAGCCCTAGTTTAAATAGAAAAACCCTCCTTGTGGTGCGCAAAGTAATTTCTCCATGACTTGTTGTGCGCAAAGTAATTTCTCCATGACTTGTTGTGCGCAAAGTAATTTCCTCCCCTCTTTAGCCACGCACGGATCTAACATTACTCCGCCCCTGAAAATCCACCTTGTCCTCAAGGTGGTGCATGTAGTGTGTGTGCCATCCATTCCACGTACTGCAAGTCTCCTCCCGGATCGAAATGATGAGATAGGTCTCCACCACCTTCATCAACGTCCAGACGAAAGCCACGGTCACCACCAGTCAGATCTGAAGGCCATCTATGGCCTAAACTGAGATGTTGGCGTTCTGAAGGACTTTGAACTGAAAACCAAGAGCCTTGGGGCCCACGTCGCCCTTCCGGAAGCTCGAATGTTCACTGTATTGGGCTCAGGAAGTCAAAAACTCGCTGTCCACTGCATCGGAGGGCCCGTCGTCGGTGCTGAAGGGGCTGTCGGGCCTTGCAGAGCCCAACAGAGGCCCTGTAGGAGCTCCTGGGCCCCTGCCGGGGCCTGCAGGGCCGCTGCAGAAAATCTGCAGGCCTGCAGGGCCGCTGCAGAATTTCTGCAGGGCCCTGCAGAAATTCTGCAGGATTTCCGCAGAAATGTTGCAGATTTCCTGCAGAATTCTGCAGATTTCCTGCAGATTTCCTGCAGAAATTCTGCAAATTCCTGCAGAATTTCTGCAGAATTTCTGCGCAGACCTGCAGGGCCTTGCAGAATTGCTGCAGGGCCCTGCAGAATTTCTGCAGGCCTACTGCGGCTCCTGCAGAATTTCTGCAGGGCTGGCCGGCCCTGCAGAATTTCTGTAGGGGGCGTGGCCGTCTTTTTGAGACGATGGCTAGGGTTTGCTCGCCTTGGGGGCTCGTCCTCGTCTTCCGCCGCCGCCTTTAAATCTGGATTTTCATCGCCATCAGATTCAAATCTGAAATTTTCAGATCTAAAAATTTTCTCGTCTTCCTCCGTCGCCTTCAGATCTGGATCTGAAAATTTCAGATCTAGATCTGAAAATTTCAGATCTGAAATTTCTAGATCTGGGCTTTTCTCCTCCAAAGGTGACGTCTTTTGCCCAAAATTAGGGTTTTTGCCGTCGTGGATGCGCGCCGTCAATAGCTCCATGATTTTTGCAAATTGCTTGTCGTTCTTTACTTGTCTTGCCTTCATGTGCTCGATGTATTCCACCAAATCGTCAACCGATTTCTTTACCCCTTCAATTCCCGCCATGGATCGTCACGCGCTCTGATACCAAATTGTTAGGAACTAACAAAAGATACCAATTTTATAGAAAAATCAATAGAAAGAACAAGATAAATGAATACAAAAAGGTGTATTCTCCTCCCAAGACGCCTAGAGGACGTCCGCACTCGTTTAATCTAGAACTACTCCTAGGACGCTCAATAGAGAATCTCTCAAAATATCAAGCATGAATACAAATGACGGCTAGCCCTAGTTTAAATAGAAAAATCCTCCTTGTGGTGCGCAAAGTAATTTCTCCATGACTTGTTGTGCGCAAAGTAATTTCTCCATGACTTGTTGTGCGCAAAGTAATTTCCTCCCCTCTTTAGCCGCGCACGGATCTAATATTGATAGGATCCAAGTTATCTTTTCTCCATGACCTGAAATTATATTAATAAAACAGCGAGTAAAAGATAACTTGGCTACAATTGATAGGTGTAACCTCCCTCCCAAGACGCCTTTAAGCGAGGACGTCCGCACTCTCCTAGATATACCTGAGAATTCTCGAAGAACTCTCTTTCTAATTATCAAATAACTCTCAATTTCAACATATCTCCTTGTGGTGTGCAAAGTAATTTCTCCATGACTTGTTGTGCGCAAAGTAATTTCTCCATGACTTGTTGTGCGCAAAGTAATTTCCTCCCCCCTTTAGCCGCGCACGGATCTAACATTACTCCGCCCTTGAAAATCCACCTTGTCCTCAAGGTGGTGCATGGAGTGTGTGTGCCATCCATTCCACGTACTGCAAGTCTCCTCCCGGATCGAAAGGATGAGATAGGTCTCCACCACCTTCATCAACGTCCAGACGAAAGCCATGGTCACCACCAGTCAGATCTGAAGGCCATCTATAGCCTAAACTGAGATGTTGGCGTTCTGAAGGACTTTGAACTAAAAACCAAGAGCCTTGGGGCCCATGTCGCCCTTCCGGAAGCTCGAATGTTCGCTGTATTGGGCTCAGGAAGTCAAAAACTCGATGTCCACTGCATCGGAGGGCCCGTCGTCGGTGCTGAAGGGGCTGTCGGGCCTTGCAGAGCCCAACAGAGGCCCTGTAGGAGCTCCTGGGCCCCTGTCGGGGCCTGCAGGGCCCCTGCAGAAAATCTGCAGGCCTGCAAGGCCCTGCAGAAATTCTGCAGGGCCTCTGCAGAATTCTGCAGGATTTCTGTAGAAATGTTGCAGATTTCCTGCAGAATTCTGCAGATTTCCTGCAGAAATTCTGCAGATTCCTGCAGAAATTCAGCAGATTCCTGCAGAATTTCTGCAGAATTTCTGCGCAGACCTGCAGGACCTTGCAGAATTGCTGCAGGGCCCTGCAGAATTTCTGCAGGACTACTGCGGCTCCCAGTGTTCTAAATATCGGATATCGGTCGCGTATCGGCCTAGTAAATTTGATATCGGATTGCGGATATCGGGGATATATCGGGGATATTGACTAAATATCGGAGTATCATATCGGAGGCTTAAAAATTATGACATATGTCAGCATAGATGTATCTAAGAAGATATAAACTATACTAACTCAAATAAAAGTATGTTTTGGTTATACTTATCTCGTTAAACATGATTATCGGGGATATTGACTTAATATCGAAGTGTCATATCAGAGGCTAAAAATGATATCAAATAAAAGCATAGGAGTCTAAGAAAATATAAACTATAGAAACTCAAATAAAGGTATGCTTTGTGTATACTTATCTTATTAAACGTGAATACCGGTCATCCACTTGGTGGAATATTTCTCTAAGTGGTCACAAATCAAACGAGTTAAATACCTACAATATATGATTCATGTGGATCAATATTACCAGTGTGAAGATGAAAATCAAAAAATTGAAATAAAAATGTATAAATGTAAAAAGGGAAAGAATAGTCACCTTAATCGGAAAACCCTCTTAAGAAGAACAAACGCTAGACTGAAAAAAATCAACTGAAAAAATGAAAAAAATGAAAAAGATAAAAAATACTATGTAGTAAGTACTAATCTTGATCGGAAAATCCCTTGCAAAGATCGAACGTCGGACGTCAAAAACTCGCTCGACGGAAAAAAATCCAATACTGTAAGGGAAAAAAATTAAAAACCGAAAAAACTGAAAAACTGAAAAAAAGGGCTCGACTAATCACCTTGATCAAAAAACACTTCTTTGCAAAGATTGAATGCCGGATGTCAAAGCTTAATCGATTGTCGTCAGAAATTTTCACCGGACGGAGCGGAGCAGAGCGGAGTAAGGAGTGGAGCGTCGAGAGGAGCGGAGCGGTGTGATTAGAATTAGGGCAAAGCAGCAATTATCTCTCAAAAATCTTAATGTCTCTCGTCGTTTTAAGTAAATGATTGGGTCGGGTGACTCCGATCGGATCCACTTTTAAGTGGACCGACCCACTAACTTTGTTTTGAAAAAACTATGAATTGCGGCCGATATTTCAAAGGGATATATCGGCCGCAATATCGGCCGAAGCCCGATATTGCGGCGATATTTTTCCAAATATCGGAAACCGCAATATATATGCCCATATCGTATCGGCCTAGTGATAAAACCGATATTGCGGCCGATATATCGGATATCGGACCGATATTTAGAACACCGGCTCCTGCAGAATTTCTGCAGGGCTGGCCGGCCCTGCAGAATTTCTGTAGGGGGCGTGGCCGTCTTTTTGAGACGACGGCTAGGGTTTGCTCGCCTTGGGGGCTCGTCCTCGTCTTCCGCCGCCGCCTTTAAATCTGGATTTTCATCGCCATCAGATTCAATCTGAAATTTTCAGATCTAAAAATTTTCTCGTCTTCCTCCGTCGCCTTCAGATCTGGATCTGAAAATTTCAGATCTAGATCTGAAAATTTCAGATCTGAAATTTCTAGATCTGGGCTTTTCTCCTCCAAAGGTGACGTCTTTTGCCCAAAATTAGGGTTTTTGCCGTCGTGGATGCGCGCCGTCAATAGCTCCATGATTTTTGCAAATTGCTCGTCGTTCTTTGCTTGTCTTGCCTTCATGTGCTCGATGTATTCCACCAAATCGTCAACCGATTTCTTTACCCCTTCAATTCCCGCCATGGATCGTCACGCGCTCTGATACCAAATTGTTAGGAACTAACAAAAGATACCAATTTTATAGAGAAATCAATAGAAAGAACAAGATAAATGAATACAAAAAGGTGTATTCTCCTCCCAAGACGCCTAGAGGACGTCCGCACTCGTTTAATCTAGAACTACTCATAGGACGCTCAATAGAGAATCTCTCAAAATATCAAGCATGAATACAAATGACGGCTAGCCCTAGTTTAAATAGAAAAACCCTCCTTGTGGTGCGCAAAGTAATTTCTCCATGACTTATTGTGCGCAAAGTAATTTCTCCATGACTTGTTGTGCGCAAAGTAATTTCCTCCCCTCTTTAGCCGCGCACGGATCTAACAGAATCACACCATCACGTAATATGTCAAGCTTGCTATGTGATCTTGCATTGAAATCCATGCTTGAGCCATCAATGCTTAGTCTTTTCGGTCCTGTGACAATATCCAACAACTTGCACACATGTATCAGTCCAAGTATTATGGTTGCTTATTATCAAAACATGTATTAGGGAATACAATACCCAACACATATATATGTTTGTACGATCTTAAAATAGATCAGTGTATATATTTTTACTATTCTTTGTTGCACGTGACAATTTAGCATTTCTCATAATAACTTCAAAGCAGCATGCACTAATTTAATTATTATTTACTCATAGCAAATTAATCTTATCATGCAAAATAATTAGTTTTGTGTTTTTTAAATTGTTTTATTTCACTATTATTTAAATAAATTTTAAAAAGATATTTGTATTTAAGCACGGCTAGCTTAATCAGCACGATGTAGAAAACATGATACGAGATAAAAGATCTAAGCTCAAGTGGTTGGCATGATACAAGCACGAATAGGCCAGCCCATTACAGCATATGGCCCGAACTAATATCTAATAGATTGGTACTAAATCCATAGTTGTAGGCTCATAAGAGCGTTGTGTCATGTGTGGGCATATGTAATTTGTGTAAATCGTGTATAGGCTTAGCCAAGTATGACATGATACAATCCACTTCCAGCCCTAACCAACTAAGATATATAATCAACACGCTCTTATCACCTCGATTGTTTAAAATTTTTCTCTATAAGTAAGCTGAACTTGAAACGACCAATGTACTAAAACTAAAGATCTAACGTTACAAATCAAACATGTGGTTCCATCTTTGTTACATACTGATACCTCTTTGGGCATAATTCAAAATTTCAATACTACAGACTTCCAATCAAAAGTAAACTCAAATATTCTCCTAAAATTATTTAATGTGGTGTGCATATCTCACACCAGAATGCATTTCCAACCCTATTCTTATGGCCATATCTTTGTCAGCTATCCATCCTATTGAAACCATACAAAGCTATTAAGGATAATAATAACTTAGCTACGGGTATGTTTACTGTCGTATCGTTTCCATGCCTGTCCCTAGACAGATAAAACAAGAAGGTTGCTTCCTGTGCCTAATCGATTAAATAAAATACATCTTGATCACTGTACGATTTGAAAGGAAAAATAACTGCATAGCAACTTAGTCACCAGCCATGTTTGAGGGGTGAGAAAGCCGGTAGGTAAAAATTATAATGTCTAGAGTAGAAAATGAGTGTAGCTCAAATTAGAGTATTGAGATGGATGGTGAGTGAACACACACACACACACACACACACACACACACACACACACACACAGAGAGAGAGAGAGAGAGAAGGGGGGGGATTATAGAATAAGAGATGAAGCTACATGTATATCTTCAATTGAATAAAAAATGAAGCAGAGTTATTTTTAGATGGTTTGGACATGTATAGAAGACTTATACATGTACTAGCTTCGCATTGACTTGGGTACAAAGACAACAGTTATAGGACCTTGAAAAATTATGGACCGAGGCACAGAGGCAGTAAAGAAGTAGATAAGATTCACTAATTTAGAATAATGGATGACGCTTAACAAAAATGAATGGAGAAGTAGCAATCACATTGCAACTCAAAAGTTTTGGGATAGTTGAAGGGGGAGTGATTTGTGGGAAGACTTGTGGGAAGACAAGTATGACAAAGTTGGCCATAGAGAACGATCTATAGGTTCATCCCAACTAGATAGGCCTTCAATGAAGTGTCCAGAATCCAGCTATCACAGTTTCTTAGATTTCATTCTATGTTGGTGATTCTCCCATAACAATGGCTATATGCAATATTAATTGATGCATGCCATATTTCCAATTATCAAATTTTGTGTATCTCTAAAAGACATCATGAAATAGATTATTAGGAAGTAAATCTAACCACATGTTCGTCATATACACTAGGAGAATTCTCCCCAATCTGCTAGCTTCATAGGCGCACATAATCCTCTCCTTGATAATTGCATGATCTAATAGAATTCCCATTCTTGAGAAATTATACAACTAGTTTGCGTCCACAACTGCACATGCAATGACATGGCCACGTGCAAACCAAGAGATCTAGATTAGAACCTTAGAATGATATACAATATCCTGGATTAAGTCATGCAAAAGGATAAGATAGGTATGCGGCCCTTAGTCTTTGAAGCCTAGAGCCCTTAGCTAATCAATTGAGATTAGAGTTTTTTCTACTGTGACTTTCCTTTGAAAGAAGATTTCAAAAATGTAGAATTATTAGAAAAGACGTGAGTAGGAATTACGAAGGCTGCCCATGCAAAGCGACATGAATGTATCTGTAGGTTTGTCATGTGTAACTGCCTTACACATAACCATAGCTTATCATGTAACGTAATCATGAATTGCTTCTAATAACTATATATCACAATCATGATTTATGTGTTCTTTTTCAGGGGCTGAGATAAATTATACACAGCCTCAAGAGGCCAAGCAATGAGGTGTCAGGTTAATTGCAGCTCTAAGCACAAAGGGGTACATAATGTAGGTGCCTCTATGGTAAGATGTAGGTGTGATGGGCACCAATAGATTTGATCTCCTGAAGAAATAGATTGCTTTAAACTGATAGTACCAGGGCCAAAAATGACACAGCCCTCAAAATATGATACGGATGCCTTGGCACCAAGGTCCTCATGTTGAGATGTGGATGCTGTACACAGCAAGGACCCGGATGTTGTCAGGACATGCATGTGCCACACATGGAGTAATTGACACCGTTTACACATTGAGTTCAACATAATTTAAACTTCCGATGTCTACACCTTAGACCTAAATATTATGGATCTTCCTAATTTATATCCACACAGCCCTCAAAATATGATACAGGTGCCTTGGGCACCAAGGTCCTCATGTTGAGATGTGGATAATATACACAGCAAGGAATCTGAGTTGGTCAGGGCATGCATGTGCCACACAGGGAGTAATTGACACCGTTTACGAATTGAATTCAACATAATTTAAACTTCCAATGTCTACCCCCTTAGGCCTAAATATTATGGATCTTCCTCATTTATATCCACTAGCTGAAACAGACACAGAAACGGATAACTAAATATTATTTCAAATTCACCAGGATATTAATCTACAGAAAAGCAGCCAAAATTAGCACCACAGTGTAGTTCCAACGCAACATTGATCCTCATATGGGACCTTGCTGGAAACTATCCACACGCCTCCAGCATACATGATGTAGTACCACTAGAGTTAATTGTCATATCGGTCAAGGACAACCAGGTTCATTTATGAATGCCAAACAACAAATCCATTTCACAAAACTGGTCAGAAAGAGTATGTTAGGGGTGAAATAAAAGCTGAGCAATGTGACCACATGATCGTATCAAATGCTAAATTATCATATGCAAAGAATGTGAAACCAAACCTTGTTCCCAGGATGTGCCATTGCAATGCGGAAGTTTGCATTTTGAAGAAGTTCAAGGAAGAAAAGGCAATGTGGATACCTGAAATGATCAAGAAAAAAAATATAGTCAACTACAGTCGATTTTAACTAGTTAACCGTGCAGAGTTGTAGAAAACCATGTTATTTTAGATGTTGCTCACATTATAAACTTAATGTATTCGGGCCGTCGCCAGTACTGCAGGTATTTCAAGTATCCGATAAAAGCCTCGTCTTCAAAATATCTATTTTGAGCCAAATCTGTGGAAACAAAAAATTGGAAAAACATAAGTTCAATGCACACAATTGTGAGATTATTATACGAACAGGAGTAAATACTAGTTTCCCACAATGAATCTAAGCTCGCCACAGAACGTCAGATAGACATTATACAAGATCGAGTACACTTGCAAAACATAATGACAGGGCGAGGGATTAACAATTCAAACTTAAGACCGTATCTTCCTCGACTCAGTCACAGTTCCAATAGAACTCACAGTGAATATAGGTCGGATTAGCCCAGCACTGGACGAATTCCAACTCGAGCAGGAATCGTTGGCGGCCTTCATCGGGATCCTTGTATGGGTTCTTCGATCTGTAACAGGATTTGCTCGTTGGAGATGAATTCAAATCCGATAAAAAGGAAAGAAAGAGAGAAAGAAATATGACTGAATGAGCGACTTAGAATTTTAGGGCATGGATACTTGCACTGTTGGCAATTCGGTGGGGGGATCTGCAGCGTCGTCTTTCGTAGCAGAAGCCATGAAGAACTCGTAACCCCAATCCCCTTAGAAAATCGAGGGGCGAAAAGGACACTTCAGGCTATACCAGGAGGAGTTCATATATGGGTAATTCTTAAGGTGTCCAAATGGCCCGCGGGTCCAGGGCCGGCCCGGCCCGGGCCCGGCACAGTTGACCGGGCCCCGGGTCCGGCCCGGCCCGTGCCCGGGGCCGGGCTTTCGGGACCTTGGGTGGCCCGGCGGTCCGGGCCAGGCCGGCCGGGCCGGCAGCGGGCCCGGGCCAAGCCCGGGGTGGGGGCGGGACGGGCCGGCCCGGCCCGCCTGCAGGCTGCAATTGCAGCCTGCGCAACGGTCTTATGACCGTTGCATTTTTTTTTGGTTAATGGGGGCAGAAATTTGGGGAGGGGTTTTTTTTTTGTAATTTCTTTGACTTTTGACCAAAAATACCCCTCCCAACGGTCATAAACGGCTATTTTGGAGTGGTATTTTGGGTATTTTACACCGAAAAATCCCTATAAATTTCACCCCACCACTCTCATGTTTTTCGCAATTCTCATATCAAATTCTCAAACTCTCAACATCTCTCAAACTCTATCATATGTTCAAGCAAGCAAGATCAACCCCTCTCAAGCAAGATCAAGATTCGCGGCCCAAATCGATATTGCGCTCATCTTCCTCCACTGTCATCATCATCTCAGTTCAATCCGCTGTCAACAAATCAGGTTCCTAAATTTTTAGAATAATGTCGGAACCAAACCGTAGGGGCCGGACTCATACTTTCTACATCAACACTGAGGAGGAAGATAACTTTGCCATGATGAGGGATAACATCCCAGAAACCCAAAATTATGACCATTTGGAAAGTCACAAAATGAACAAACTGAATCGTATCAGTACCCAAATACTATGCAACCTGCCTATACTATGTCTGCACAAACCTCTTCTGTACACGCTGCTACACAATCACAGCCTATTCCTGCTGATGTTCCACTTCCACCTAAACAAGTAACACCACCAACCCAACCCATATCAACAAAATCTGCGGTTTGGGAGCACTTTTTAATTGAAACTGTCACTGGCAGAGGCACGCGGGCAGTTTGCAAAATATGTAGATCTGATTTTACTTGCAAACCTTCTGATGGCACAACCCACCTAAAGAGACACCATGCCTCTCACTTAAAAAAGGACCTTAAACAGACCACACTAAACTTATCTGGCTCTTCTTCCTCTTTATCTAATTTCTCATACTCTACTGAGACTTTGAGAAAAGAGATGGCACGATTTGTAATATGTCAAGAATTACCATTTACTTATGGGGAAAGTTCCGATTTAGAAAGACTTAATCAGTTGGCCCTTAACCCTGCCTTTAGAAGAGTGCCTAGAAACACTCTTCGAAGAGATGCTATGTCAGCTTTTGAAGCTGGTAAAGCTAAATTGATTGAAACTTTTGCTAGTGTAAAATCTAGAATAACGTTGACTTCTGATATTTGGACCACAAAATGGGGTGCATCATATTTATGTGTTACATCTCATTATGTAGATAATTCATACTTGCTGAATAAAATGATTATTGGTTTTAGAATGTTAGCGGAATCACATTCTGGTGGTGCTATTGCTAATGTAATAATGGATGTTATTCATGATTTTAATATTGCAGACAAAATTTTTTCAATTACGTTTGATAATGCATCTAATAACACTAGTGCAATTAACGTTTTAAAAAGAACTTTGCCCCTTGATGTGGTTGGGTTGTTCCATCAAAGATGTGCATGTCACGTCTTGAACTTGATAGTTCGTGATGGACTTGCCACTTGTTCACCGTATATAGAAAAAATTAGAAATCTCATGTTGTTCATACATATTTCTGGCCCTAGACGACTTCAGTACAAACAACTGTGTCGTACTAGACAAAAACCATACCTGGCATTTAAATTTGATGTTGCATCAAGGTGGAACTCAACTTACTTAATGCTGCGATCCATGCTTAAACATAGAGAGCAGATTACAGATTATGCACTTACATATTTTTCACATGATCCTGCTTTTGACATTACTGATATAAAGTGGTTAACTGTAGAGCATCTGCATGACTTTTTAGAAGTTTTTTTACTGCTTGAAACAAAATTTCTGGGGTTTACTACCCAACATCTTATTTAGGATTAGAACAATTAGTTTTAATTTCTGATCAGATATCTAGGCATAGAGAAAGTACACACCCTGCCATAATGCCTATGATACTTGAAATGTCTACAAAACTTGCTAAGTATTGGAATCTGGTTCCTCTTCTTTACTCTTTATCTAAAGTTTTTGATCCTCGTTTTAAGGAGGATGCTGCACTAGGTTTATTAGAACTGTATTCTGAAAATATGGGATTTTCCCATGTTGAACATGTATCTGCTGCTAAAAATAGCTTAAGAACTTTGTATGCAAATTATGAGGCTAAATATGGTAATGTTTCACTTAATTCATCTGTCTCTGCAAGTGCTTCTGCTTCGGCTTCTAGTAAGCTTCGCCAAATGTTAGGAAAGAAGAAACAAAAAACCGTTAGTTCGGATTGTTCTACTAGTGAACTATCCAAATATTTAGCTAATCCATTTCCCTTTTCGGAGGAAGCACTGGATGATGAGTATTTTGATCCTCTTGCCTGGTGGAAAGGATATGAATCTGTTTATCCTATTCTTTCCATTATGGCACAGGATTTGTTATCTGTACCTATTTCTACAGTTGCTTCGGAGTCTGCTTTTAGTGCAGGTGGTCGCGTTCTGAGCAACAAGAGATCGCGGCTGAAGGAAGACATTGTTGAAGTTGCGGTATGTTCGAAGGATTGGTTCCATGCTGAAAGCCGCTCACAGAACAAGAAGGACCTTTCAGAAGATTCCGATGAAGAAGCTTAGTAATGAATTTTTATTGTTTTCGTTGTATTATTTTTCAGTTTTAGCCATTGTATGAAGGGTAAGGTTGGCCGATGTACATCCCCCCTTCAAAAAAGTTTTTAATTAATAAAATTTAAAGGTTCAACCCGGGACCTTAGGAAAATTTCGGGCTTAATTATCTACTTTCAAATAAACTTGAATATTACTTAAGGGTCAATTGTCTCTTTTTTATTACTTAATTATCTACTTGTTCACCTTATTACTTAATATTTTATTACTTAAGGGTTAATTATCTACTTAAGGGTAAGTTGTAATTAAGTAGAATATTTTAATAATTTTTAAAGATTTTTTAGATTTTTAAAACCAATTTTCAATTTTTTTTTTACTTTTTTTTATTTTTTAAAAAAAACATGGGTGGCCCGCGGCCCGGCCCGGGCCCGGGCTTCCGCCCCCCCGGCCTCCTCCGGGCCGGCCCGGCCCGGCCCGGCCTCCACCGACAGCCGGGCCGGGCCGGCCCGTTGGACATCATGAGGTAATTCCATGGGAATTGCTACGCGCACCTACCGTTTTACTCTGCCGATGATCGATCAAAGTTTTATTCTTTTTTTTGGTTCAACTGAAAGCTTTGGAAAGCCGGCCCGGAGGCGCAGCCCGGGTTCGAAACCCGGGGGAGCCATCTACACTAAGGGGAGGGGGGATATAACATATATAAGGGAGGGGGAGGGCTCGAACCCGGGACCTCACACTGAGGTCCCGGGTTTTCACCCGGCTGCCACAGCGCCAAACGCGCGCGGCATCAAAGTTTTATTCCATGCACATACAAATTAAACTTTTTCTCAGTGCACAGTCAGAAATACCAAAAGTAACTTTAAATCAAAATACCCTAAAATCTTCAAATACGTAATTGTTAGAAGAGGATTGGAGAGAATTAAACATGGCAAATAGCCATGGTACTTTATTTATAAAAATCTCATGATGAGTTAGGAGTCCAAGGGACTTCCCACTAACTTAGTGGGGAGTAATGGTGAGATGTTGAGGGGAGAGGCCAAAGGCCTCCCTCAACTCACAACACTCCCCCTCATCTCTCCATTACCTTGGGTTAAGCATATGAATACTTCAGGATTCGTTATGCTAATGGGGTGGATACTTCTGGATCCAGAGCCACTGTGGTTGCCTCGTTAAAACCTTAGTTATGGAAAACCCAATGGAAAAAACTAGCAGCTTAAGGGAAAAGAGTACAACTATCGAGGGACTCCCCCTGATCTGTACAAGCTTCAGGCTTACAGATCTCATATGTATCTATACAATCATCTCCTATTCGTCTATATATCCATCATGTTCTGAAAGAAAATACAATCATCATTCATCTTATACAAGTTTCACTCATCTAGAGGCCATAGTAAAGCAGTGGCGTTCTGGAGTGGAATGCTCTTCGAAGTTGGTAGATGACGCCACTAAAGTATTCATTGAATCAGTCTTCAGTGAGTCTGCATGGTACTGCTGGACCTGACTGAGCGTTTCTAATACTTGCTTCTTGGATAATGAGCTTCTCAGAAGATGTAGACATTTGAGGATGATGTGTAGATATTTAGGAGGTGGCCGGCCTATTGTGTTGTAGTCATCGCGTTGATCTTTAAACCTGCATATGCGATATATATTCTTTGACCCTTGGAAGTTGCGCAGAAGCAGCTTATCCTTGGTCTAGTGTTGCTCTCCAGGGCAACACTGTATCTGGTTAACAACTTTACTGGAGATGTTCTATCAAAGATACGTGCAGTTGGCCAGATAAAGAAGTGTAACAAGTGCACTAGAGCTAGGCTCTTCGGGACCTAGGATGTCCTCCCCCTCTTCCAGCTACTGGAAGGTGTCATACATAAGTATCCATTTTTAATAGGATGCAAGTGGACATCATTCTTCATAAACTCCAGGTGTATGAAAGATATTAAAGTGTTCCACCACGAAGGGGTTAAATATATAAGCCGAGATAATACCTTGTTATACCTAGGTTTTTCATTTACAAGGTATTCTTAAAGCTATCTGATATCTAAATGGTCCTTGCAGGAGATCCTATTAGCTTTAAGTCGACCACATATACGTCGAAAATTACAAAATCTGTCAACGATCTTTCGAAAAAGATACACATGCAGAATATTGCTAAGATCAACTAATGATCTTTGTAGCCTTTATGGAGAAGACGTTTCTACGTCTCTCTTTCATCTCTGGGGGTAGAGTATACCCTTTCGGAAGTTTTATATAGATCTCTATATCTATATTACCATATATATATATATATATATATATATGCAGTCACAACGTCCATGAGCTGCATGTATTGGCTTTTGTAGAGAAGTTTAGGCTTAGTAGGAAAATGATCACATTTCCTTCATTTCAATTTCTTTATGAAAATCCAAATTATATTCCACAGGTTTTTACACATTCAGGTGTATGGACTACTGGTCCAAAGACTTTGCTTTTCAAGAGTGAGTCCATCTCTACTCTTATTGCCTCGTCCCACTTTGGCCAATCTATGCGTTTACGCTATAGAAAAGTGGGTAGACGTCATCGTTGTATTCAGCGACGTGAACGGCAATAGCGAAAGCAAAACCATCGTCGACGATTGTGCTATATCTGTCCAGTACCTCTCCAGTACGTACGTAATATAATGATGTTTCTCTTGTTGTTTCCTCTGCAGGGGAAATTAGGAGGGGAGGGGTTGCTGGTCTGAGCTCAGCATCCTGTGGTTGGATCATTTTGATATATCCAGGAATCTTCCTATTTTGAGGAATGTTATATCTTGAACCTGGCAGGCGTCCTCTTTTCAATTGAGGTACAGCCAATTCTGCTGCCGGTGGATTGCATCCATCTTTGGGAATGTCAATCCTAGCTGGCGTGTTGGCAGCAGGGACGTGTGAACGAACAATCTTCTGGTTGTCCGCAATTTTATTCGATAATTGATGTACTTTAGTCTTAATGAGAAGGATCTTCTTGATCTGAACTTCACACAGAAAAAGTATGCGGATCATAACGAGATTAGGACTTTTGTGTCCCATGATATGGTCTCAGAAGCTTCAGGCTTCTTTAGACTGCGTGCCTATTTTAATGAGATTTTGCTCATCAAATTCACATTTATCAAGACTTGGTGGTAAACCATAAGCAAGCAGCATCAACAATAAGATATGGCAACAAGCGGGCCGTATTGTGATAAGCGATGCGGAATGCAGTGTGATGGTCCCTAAACATCAACAGGCAACTACAATTTTACAATGGACGCGAAATCCATTGGAGTCTCTTTACCAGAGACTCTGCTAACCCGTTATGATTTTGAACATGATGCAGGATGTTCAATTTTAATGCCAGTTGCTTGGCAGAAGTCTTGAATGATATGTGTAGTAAATTCACCCACATTATAAGCTTTTGAGAAAGCTAGTTTGCGAGTGAATATAAAGGCACACATAAGATCATCTAGTAGATGCATATATCAGTACAGTAATGAAGTACCGAAAATGGGCCATTTGCAGGGTGAATAGGCCCGCAAAAGGTCACCATGTATTCTCTTAATGAAGCCAGGAGACTCTAAACCCACTTTCAGGAGGGAAGGTCTCTCTATTAGTTTTCCCTTATGACAAAGGGGGACAAGGAAACTCAACCTTTTGAAGAATCTTCAGGTTCTCCAATGGATTCATTTGATGATGCATCCATCATCGCTGATCCAGGATGACCAAGTCCATTTTACCATAGTTAAAAACTATGGCAAAGAAAGGCACTTCTGGTGCTCAGTCGAGTTGGCTTTCTATAGGATGAATATCTGTAATTATAGGGGCCCGACGGGGGTCCAATGAAATCGTAAGTAGATGGTCTTCTGGCCATTCTCTTGACGAGTTACATATTGACATTCAATATATATTATCAACAATTTTCAAGTTATTTTCTTAAAAAGAAATATCCTTGAAAATTGGAGATTTCCTATATGTTTAAGAGGAGAATTTGCATCTTATAGTCTCGTTGTATGTGGGAGCAATATCAATGCTACACCAGTGCAACGAGGCACTGTCCACAATATTCCATACTTCATCTATAAGTAAAACGAAATTTTATTTAAGTCAATGAAAAAGACATTCAAAATAAAAGTTCGTACTTAAGCAAATTAAAGATGAAGCAACATTGAATTTTAAATGCATAGATAAAAGATGAAGCTTAATCGAGCAGGTCGTCGTTCTCGAAGTCTTTTGCAGTGAACATCATTGGTGGCTGAACAGCCACCAAGTTTGTTTCAGGCAGAGACTTTTGGCTCGCCTGATATAGTTCCTGGAGGTGGCGAGGAGTGCGTCAGATTCTGGACCAATAGCCAGTCATGCCGCATCTATGGCATTTATCCTCCCAGTTCTTCTTAGGAAGTGACACTTGGTCAGTGTTCTTTTGCTTCTTTATGAAGTTACTCTTTCCTGTATTGTTGTTGTTGGACAGGGGTGCTGCTCCTCGTCCATTCTTCATCACAGCTTTCCCTTTGTTATTATTAGCCTCCTTCTTGTTTTTCCACTTCTGGGGAGAAACGTGGTGAGCTTCAGAGATAGGTGCAGTGCCAGCTGGACGTAAATTATGAGTGGCTAGCAGTAAATCTCGATTCTGCTCTGCCCTAAGTAGGCATGAGATCAGATCAGAGAATTTCGTGAAGTTATGTTCACGATACTGCTGCATGAGGATTGCATCTTTCTTGTGAAACGAGGTAAATGTCTTTTCCAACATGCGTTGTTCTGTCACTTCTTCACCGCACAACTTCAGGCGTGAGGTGATATTATGAAGTGCAGAATTATACTCAGCGACGGACTTATAGTCCTGAAGTCTGAGGGTTTCCCACTCATAACTGGCACGTGGTAAAATTACATCAATTTGATGTTTATACCATGCCTCCAGCGCTGTCCACAGCTCCATTGGGTCCTCTACCGTTAGGTATTCGGCCTTTAAGGTCCGATCTATATGTTTCCTAATGTAGATTATGGCTTTCGCCTTATCCACGTCGGAGACAGTGGTAGGAGTGCTACTGCTAGATGTAGCAGAAGCATCGGCCGCTGCTGGGGCCGATGGAGGAGCCAAAATGGAGCCAAGGAGGGCCATCGAATGCAAGTAGAACTTCAGGTCCACTCGCCACCTCAGGTAATTTTTTCCTACAGAATCGAGGACCTCGAAATCGACGCTTTGCCATTTATCTATGCAATTTAAAACATGCATGAATTAATTAAAATTGAAATTCACGCATAAAAAATAAAATAAGTAAAATGTGGGGATCGGCCAGATACGCAAAAGAATACAAAGTCCAAAGTCCGAATATACAGTCCATAAAGAAGAGAAAAGTACAATTTGGAAACCCAGAATGGGTCCCTATATTTTCCAATTTTCGTCTCCGTCTTCATTTGTCGGTACACCAGTCTTTGGCATTGATACATTTATTCATCACTTACAAATTCTCTCAAAAAGAAAATAAAATTGCAAGGAATTTAAAAAGGGTATTAAATTGGCCGATACCAAAAATCACATTTTAGCTTATATAAATATCCACGCAATTTATAAATGCTACAGGCACAAAATAAACAACCATGTATGTATATAACACATGCATATATTAAATGGAAAAATAGGCTATAAAATATAATAATCTCTTGGACCACGGGGAGACGTCATACACCGTTAGGTTAGTTTACTAACGGCAGAGCGGTCGCAGGATCCTTAAGATGATTATATTTTGAAAAAATCCTAATATTCCATAATTTAATAATAATGCAATAGTGTTATAATTTTAGCAATATGAAAGACTGGGCGACATGCCCATGACAAGGAATTAAAATAAATTAATAGTTTGAATGGGGCTGTAGGCCCAAAAATATTAAACATTGTAATATTTCATTTATATTTGGGCTGCAGGCCCATTTGCACAAAGTTAACAAATTAATTATTGCAATAAAATTTAATAGGCTTCTGGCACTAAGAAGTCAAATTAAAATATTGTTAACATTTGGGCTGCAGGCCCAGTGTCAAAATTTTGAATTAACTTGGCTTCAGGCCGAATTAGTCAAATTAAAATATCATTAATACTTGAGCTTCAGGCCCATTTGCAAAATTTTAATTGACAAAATAAGCTGGCAATTGGATTTACTGGGCTTCTGGCCCAATTGGGAAAACCCGAATAATAAGTAAGCTGAATGGGGCTGCAGGCCCATAAAACTTATTTTCATGTATAATCTGGGCTTCAGGCCCAATTAAACAGCTAAACTATTTTAATAATCAAAATTTTAATTAACACAGTGAAGATTGCAATAGGAATTTCTGGGCCTCGGGCCCGTTTTTGGTAGGCAAAAATAATTATTAGGTAAATGGGGCTGCAGGCCCATAGAATCTATAAACAATGTTACAAATGGGCTGCAGGCCCAAACAACAATGCTATCTAATTATTTTAATTAAATAGAGACTTTAACCCCATTTTGGGCTGTGGAATGCAAAAAACCCCAAAACCCTAAGTCTGTCCCCTCAACTTCTGCTTAAAGATAGCATAGTAAGAAATCCACCCTCACCGCCATCGGAAAAAAAAATCAGTAGGCCCCCAACCTTTCCACGTAGCGACGGCAAATGCCCCCTGCTAAGATCGGCGGAGATCAGAGAACCCCCCCGCCGGGGGGTGCCGTGGAGGGCCCCCTTGCTGGGGGGGCGGAGATTCGAGAACCCCCCTCCCGCCGGGGGGCGGTGCCGTGGAGGGCCCCCCCTGCTGGGGGGGGCGGAGATTCGAGACCCCCCCCCCCCGCCGGGGGGCGGTGCCGTGGAGGGCCCCCCCTGTTGCGGGGGGCCCTCCCCCGCCGGGGGGGGGGGGCGGTGTCGTGGAGGGCCCCCCTGCTGGGGGGCGGAGATTCGAGAACCCCCCACCCTACCGGGGGGCGGTGCCGTGGAGGGCCCCCCTGCTGGGGGGTGGAGATCCGAGAACCCCCCCCCCCCCCCCCGCCCGGGGGGGCACGGCGAAGGAGAACCCCCCCCCCCCCCCCCGCCTGGGGGGGGCCGCCACGGCGAAGGAGAACCCCCCCCCCCCGACTGGGGGGCGGCGGCCACGGCGAAGGAGACCCCCCGACTGGGGGGCGGCCACGGGTGAAGGAGACCCCCCTCCCCACTGGGGGGGGCGCCACGGGCGAACCCCTTCGGGGGGGTGGGAAGCCGAACAGTGGGGAGTTGTTTTTTATTTTATTTTATTTTATTTTTAATTAATTAATTTGATCAATATTTGACATTGTAAATAGTAGATTTGGTACAACCTTAAAATAGATTGTGAAAAATCATAGCTAAATCAAATTATATCTGTAGCTATCTACGGGATCGACGGATATTACCTCGAGATTGAAAAATCTAAGGATGATCGTAAAAATTGAGATCCGTAGAAAATTACGCGCCCGATACGCTCCAAAGAAAAATCCCCGCAATTCTTCGCCGCAACGGATTACCGCAACAACAGATTCCTTCACGCGTAGGGGTTTGATTTTTGGTAGGAGACGTGAAGAAAAGCTCAAAAAAGAAGAGCGGAAGTGCTGATAACGTGTTAGAAGAGGATTGGAGAGAATTAACCATCGCGAATAGCCATGATAATTTATTTATAAAAATCTCATGATGAGTTAGGAGTCCAAGGGACTCCCCACTAACTTAGTGGGGAGTAATGGTGAGATGTTGAGGGGGGAGGCCAAAGGCCTCCCTCAACTCACAACAGTAATCAGTAATTACATAATTAATTATTTGATGAGTGATATTAGTGATTGTTTTGTTCAAAATCACTAATTATGTAATCATTATGTACATCCTAATCACTAATTACATAATACATAATCACTCATCACTAATTAAATTTTTCGTTCAAAATTCCAATCGTAATCATTAATATCTTCCAAATACGTAATCAGAATCAAACATGGATATTAGTTATTAGTTATGATTAATTATTTGATAAGGGATTAATTACATGATTACGTAATCAATAATTAATTACATGATTAATTATTTGATGATGGATGTTAGTGATTTTTCGTTCAAAATCACTGATTACGTAATCGTTAATTACATCCTAATCACAAATACATAATAAGTAATCACTAATTAAATTTTTCATTCAAAATTACAATCGAAATCACTAATATCTTCCAACTACGTAACCCAGAAGTCAAATAGGGATATTAGTGATTATGATCAAAAGTTATGATTAATTCTTTGATAAGTGATTAATTACACGGTTAAAAAATCAATCTAGTACAGAAAATGATTAAATTTTTGCATGTTGTGCGCAATGAGCAATTTTGCATCTGTGGAACAAAATTGCTCACTGCGCGATGAGCAATTTTGTTCCACAGAAGGTAAAAAATTTAGAGGACTTACCCTGGAACTAAATGGCTTTTAAGAGCTCATATTCCTTCACATGCAATTCATGTTTGTTCAAATTAGCCAAAACAATACAATCAAAACAAAGGTTCTGGCAATTAGAAGTAACTAGAAGTATTGGAACCGAACTGAAGCCAGCGCTGAGAAGAGCAAATACCCACCTAAATCCCTAATCAAAGCTACAATCTTTACTAATCCAATACAGAAAATGTTCTGATCTTGCAAAATTACATATGGTGCACAACATGCAAATTTTACTTGTTGTGCATGGTGAGCAATTTCGTTCTATAATGACAAAACTGCTCACCACGCACAACAAGCAAAATTTGCATGTTGTGCGCGCTCAGTGTTGACGGGTGCATTTCGGGGTTTTTGAAAATGGCAATTTTTCTTATTTTAGAAAACTTTGATCGATCGTGCGCAAAGTAAAACGGTAGGTGCGCATAGCAATTCCCTAATTCCATACATACATGGCTAACTGTTGTATGCACCATTTTACGCACACCCAAAAATATTTAAAAATTAGTTTTTTATTCTACCCACATCCCATTTATCCAAATTATGCCTATATTTCTCCTCTTCATCCCCCACTTCATCATCATCTTCCACTTTCTGTACTCCTCCGCCACATCATAACTCCCCCCTAGCATGGTGCTGCCGACCGCATGGGAGGTGCGACAAGGGCCATTGGGATGCGGCAATAGAGGCGGTGAAGAAGAAGAATAGGAAGTGGCGAGGAGGAAGAGATGAGGGTAATATATAAAAAAATTTAATGGTAAATATGTAAATTTTGAATGGCAAACTTGTAAATAAATGTCATATGTGTTCAGCAATTTGGTCTGATGATATTCACATTATACATTTGAGTGTTTCTTGTCACATTGCGCATTTTGCTATTCACATTACATTTATTTACGAGCTTGTAATCATTAGTTACCAGTTTGAGTGGTACTGGTCACATTACACGTTTGTTGTATTTACATGTTTCCCATTATCAAAAACCGTTTATATCATTAAAGTAAAATTCCAATCCTACCATTTTCACTATTCACATCGCCACACAACTCCTCCACCCTCTGACGTCGTCGCTGCCTCTCTGCTTCTTACTCAACATTGCCTCCTCATACCACCTCCTCGACAAACATCAGTGCTCCATTGCTCGAGTTTCTTAAAAAAATTCAAAATCTTAGCTCGGGTTCTCAAACACGAGCAAATAATAGACACGATCACCATATTAGTTCCTCTCGTTTTTGAGAACCCAAGCAAGGATTTTGCATTTTTGACAAATAATTTATATCGTTCGAACATATATTCCGGAGCACCATATATGATGCTTTGGTCTATAACCATGAGCACCGCATATGGTGCTCGGGCCTTTAGGCTCGATGTCACATATGACGATTAATACAACACGGTGCTGGCCCAAGAGCCCAGTAGAGTCCACAGCTTTGGCCCAACAACCTGGGTGCTCCTTGCGTCAGGTCGACTGTGTCCTCATTTAAGGCGACAGCTCAGCTGACCGTTGGGCTCATTCATTTAAAGCGTTTACTCATAATGGAGGCATTCAATAAATGACCATTAGCTTGTAATCAATGACGACAGCTCAGGCCAAAAGCAAAAAGGCTCAGTCGTTACCCTCTAATGTCTTGCCTGATATATTCTCTCTGACAATGAGAGAGGGTGAAGCTTTTACAGAATTTTCTTTTGACAACCAAAGGTCCGGTACCCTATTCCTACACAAGGATCTGCTCCACCTAAACTCTGCATTTCGTCTATAGCTCGACGCGATAACTATCGGTTGGTCATCCAACAGATTGACCATAGTTACCATGAGCGTCCTTGAGTCACCAACTGACTTAAGCATCAGAGGGGATTTGGTAGGACCCCAAATCCGACCCTCCCTAATGAGCTCTTCGTGTTGCAGGAAGCTAAACCTAGATCCAACATCTGAACCTTTCTAACGTGCTTGGAGATAGCTCAGACTTGGTTGAGATACATCGGATCTGGCTCCAACAGCTCAGATTGAAGTCCATTTAGCTCGATGTTAGCTCCCCTAGTCTCCAACCAGCTGCCAGTAGCTTGGATTGAGATTCGTCTAGCCCAGGATTAGCTTGCCCAGTCTCCAGATAACATCCAATCAGCTCAAACTGAGGTCCATTCAACTCGGGTTTGGCCTCTGTTCTAAAAAAACTCGCCATGGCGACGCCATGGCACGCCATGGCGACGCCATGGCACGCCATGGCGGCAAGGCTCCACCCTCACGCCCTGTTAATGCCCAAGTTGGCTCTTTAAGGTGGCACGCCGCCATGGCACGCCATGGCGACACAAGACACGCCACAAAACATAAGGCACGCCTTAAAAAACAAAATAAAAAATAACAAAAGCACCCGGGTCCGCATTATAGGGCTAAGAGAATCCGAACCCGACCCGTTCTCATTATTTGATGCTTCTTTTCATCTCGTAGCTGCCCGCATTCGATTTGGGGCCTAGGGATTTTCATCTCGCTCGCAGCAGCCGATTCGCGACGCCTTCGTCTCTGGCTGCCCTCGTCTCCGGTCCTCCCTCTGAACGGCATCAGTGTCACCGTCTTCTTCAGTTCTCCGGCCGCCCTCGTCTCCGGTCCTCCATTTGAACGGCCTCAGCGTCGTCGGCTTCTTCAGTTCTTCAGGTCTTCATCGCCGGCTTCTTCAGTTCTTCAGTTCTTCATCGCCGGCTTCTTCAGTTCTTCAGCTCAAAAAGGAGATCTTTGCGTCTTCTTTAGTTCTTCCTCCCTTGTAAGTAGTCAATTTAATTATTCAATATAAGTTTTATTTTTTTCTCTAATGTTTTGTGTTTATTGTTAGGGGTCAGAATTTGTGCATTTCGGTCTATTTCGTACTCTTGGAAATTTTTAGACTTTTCAAATACTCAGCTCGTCATTTTCTGGCTTTAGGCAGCACTTACGAACAAAGTTTATTCAAGATGTTGAATTAGGACATGCAAAAAATCAATGTTCCTTCAAGTATTAGCAAATTTCGTTTAGATCCAATTATCCAAATAGCTTTAAAAACTGTGTTAATCAATTGCTTTGATATTAATGACGTATTAAGGTCACATGCTTTTTAGTTATGTAAACAATTGCTTTTTAGTAAAGTAACACTTTAGTTAATTGTAATCCGTAAGCACACATCTCAATGTAGATGGAAGGCTATGGATTTGGTAGGATTTAGAAAGTAACCCATCTAAGTGGAGCATAGTTTACTGTCTACATATATATATATATATATATATTATATAATATATACACACATTTGCTGCCTTAAGCCACGCCTTGAAAAACGTCGTGGCTCCGCCAAGGCTCCTAAGGCTTGAGGCTTGACCTCGCCGCCACGCCACGCCTCACGCCATTTAGAACCTTGGGTTAGGCTCATCCGGCATCTAGTCAGCTGCCAACGTCATCCTATGCCAGCTACTACAGCCATCATTCAACAACATCAGGGATGAGAAAACACCAGTAAACAATTGGCACCGTCTGTGGGAAATGAGTCGACATCCACGTCATTAGCCACACCAATGATGACTCGATCCACCAATCAAGGGCCTAAAAGGCCAATTACCATAGGGGACGCAGATGTTACACCATACCCTATAGACCCCGGTTCTTCCATGCATGCAAGCCCGAACTATAATTAGTAACTTTGGAGTAGCTCCAATCATTCTTATGAGAGATAAGCATCAATATTCAAGCGCTGACTGTCGTGATACAAAGATTAACGGGTTCTTAGCCATAGCCAATTGCAAGCCCACTAGTAATCCCAACTCATTCACAGCAACATCAATAGTGTCCCATCTCCCCTCATCTTGAACGAGCTCAGAACGGCGAGACTGGAGGCCACATCTCAACTACAAGGGGCTCAGGGCCCATGGTGCCCACTCGATGGAGCTAAGGACCGCGGCCCCACTCTTATTGAGGATCGACATAGAGAGAGCCATCATGGGCAAAGTCACAACCCTCATCGTAGGTCTCACGGAGTCCTCAAGAGGGATGCTCAGAGATACAGCCTCCACCATCTGAGCTCTTCCAACAGCTCGAATGAGGAGCAAACCCCCTTGAAGAAGAGAATCACCTCGACCCCGCTGCTACCCATATTCAAGATGTCTGACATGGACAAATATTATGGCTTAGGCGATCCGCGTGAACACATTCAAGGATACAAAGGAATGCTGGAGATACAGGGGGTTGTCGACTCTATCCTCTGTCGGGCTTTCCAAACTATACGGAAGACAGGAAAGGTGTGGTACAATGAACTTCTTAATTGTTCTATTAGATCGTTTAAGAGCAGCCTTTTACCAATAATTCATGGCAGAGAGAAGGAGGATGCAGATCTCGGACAACCTATTCACATTGGTATAGAAAGAGGACGAGACATTAAGAAGATTCCTGAAGCGCTTCAATTCAAAAAGTCTGAACGTCAAGAGATGCAGTAACGAGGTGACCATCTCTGTACTCAAGAAGGGTGTTCGGTGTGAAAACTTAAGGAAATTGTTGCTTCATAAACTGTCTCGCAGCTTAGATAAGCTCCTTTCCAGAGCAGAGTGGTATATGATAGTAGAAGATGCACTTGCTAGAAGAGCTCTCGGGACACTCCAGTCAGACAAGGTGATCCATAAAAGCTACTAGGGATATTCTAACTAGAATCGCCCCTAGGGATTCTCTCGTCCATCCATAAAATGCAAAGCATCAACAGAGGTATTATTAATAAAAGACAAGTAATCTGATGAAATCATGTGCTATTTCTTTTCAGTTTTCTTTGTTTTTCATTTCAAAGAAAATCATATCATGTCGAGCCAATAACTCCAAGAGAGTATTAACAGGAAGACCATAAATGGCTTCTTCCATTTTACTTTCTCTAAAGTGCGCAGGTCAACAGATCGACATGGATATATTAGAAGACCTCACAGGCTGGTCGGTTATATGATCGGGACCACTCCCTCACATGACGACTTAGCTATACGATCATGGTTGTCAGAAGACCTTGCTTGTTAGCTGGTCGGATAAATGATCAGGGGCCACTCCCTTGTAGGCGACCAAGCTATATGATCGGGGATTACTCTGAAGACCTCGCTGGATGGTGAGATATACGATCAGGGGCCACTCTTTTGTTGGTCGATCTAGCTATACGATCGGGGATATCAGAAGACCTCGCTGGCTATTCAGCTATATGATCGGGGGCCACTCCCTTGTGGGCCGGTCTAACTACACGTTCAGGGGTAATTCTCAAAAGACCTTACATGATAGTCGACTATACGATCGGGGGCCACTCCTTTGCAGCCCAATCTAGCTACTATTGGTGATGTCAGAAGACATCACAGGCTATTGGCTATATGATCAGGGGCCACTCCCTCATGGGCTGATTTAGCTATACAGTTAGAGATGTCAAAAGACCTCGTGTGCTGGTTGGCTATACGATCGGGGGCCACTTCCTCATGGGGAGATCTATCAATACGTTAAGGAATTATTCTCATATGACCTCACGAGCTAGTTGGCTATATGAGCCGATTTAGCTACACGATCGGGGATATTAGAAGACCTCACAGGATGGTCAGCTATACGATCGGGGGACACTCCCTCACGAGCCGATCTAGCTATACGATCGAGGATATCAGAAGACCTCATAAGCTAATTAGCTATACAATCTGGGCCACTCCCTCGTGGGCAAATCTAGCTATACGATCAGGGATAATGTAAAGGCATGTTTCTATCGTACGTATTTCGTACGTATCTCTATTAATTGGTTTAATTAAATATTTGTTTTATGATTGATTATTATTCTTTATGGCTCGAACACGAGATCGGACCCCGTATTCGTGATCCTGATGACTTCGCGGTCGCGACGATATCTTCTTCATGATTTTTGGATAACGTCGAATCGAGGGGCGAAATCGTAAATAATAAGATTATTTTGACTACATCGATTTCTCCTAATCAAATTTTAATCAAATTGAATTTCGTAACCAGATTAGATTTCCTAATCTAATTATCATAACTAAATCGATTTCCTAAATCACACCTTATCGTACTAAATCATAATAATATTAATATCCTAACCAAATTAATCCTCTGAGATCTGATATTGATAAATCTAAATCTAGATATCCTAACTAGCTTATTTTTCTAAATCAAATCTTAACCCAAAAATCTTAACTAAACTAATTTTCCTAATCAAATCTAAATCGATAAATCAAAATATCTTAACTAAAATCACATATTATCTTAACAAATTCTAACTATTCACTAATTTATCGGATATCGTTGTTGGGAAGATCATATCCCCCACGATCCTGCCAATGATTTTTGGCAACAACTTCCCACTTCTATACTATTTCATGAAACTAATCGCTTAAATGAAGGAGAAAAGTTTCAGCAGCAATATTTTCTCCAAACCCTACTTCTTCCTCTTTCCTCAACTCACAAGTCTCTCTCCTATCAACCCCATGCCGCCATCTCCTCTGCCGCACCCAAGCAAACCACAACCTCCTCTCGCTCTCACCCACCTTGTAACACCCCGCTTCCCAAAAGACACCGGAAGCGAGAACGTTACGAGGTCTGCATGAACTGGAGCGGTGAGGCTCGAGTTGAATGAGCGTCTGTGATAAAAACACAAAGCATGTCCTTGCATGCATTTCAAAACAATAAGAAACATTTATAAATTAAAGTCACATCCAGAAATAAAAATGTCCATACAAGAAATTTAGCGTCAAAGCCACAGCTGGGCCAAAGTAACAACAAAAGAAAACGTGCACTAAATGAAACTTAAAGCAAAGCTAAAGGAAAACGGCAACGGTGAAGGTCCCTAGTCCTCCGCAGGGAGAGGCTCGACGTCAACGGCAAACTCCTGGCTCTCTAAGTCAGGCGTCTCGAAAGGATCCTCCTGTACTCAAGCTCGGGATCTGACATACATCCAAAAAATGAATGTATGTCAGCAAGGGTCTGCAAGTAGAGGTTAGAAAACCCAAGGCAAGGTGTACAAAATAATATTGAATTTACGAAGCATTAATAATTTTATGCGAGATGTCAACAACAAGTTTAAACATGCCAGTTCTAAATGAAGTAAAGTATAACATTTCTATCATGCAATTCTAAACAGTTTAAGCAGTAAGGTAACACATTTCTTTTGAGTTATTAACATGGTAATTTAACTGAGACATCAAAAGTTCATACAAGTTCCATATTAGTGTTCTCTATTTCTCATAGGGTTCATGCCTTTAGGACGTGATGAGTGGATTGTTCTTCGCACAGGGGTTTTCCCGTGATTGACGCTACCCCACCACATGCGGGTGGTGCTCTTGAAGAGAGGACCCCTTCATACGCCTAAAGGCCGCTCAACCCTAACGCCACACCAGATTTGTGCTGGAACGCGAGCCAGCCTAGTCGACTCACATGACATCATGAAGTCACGATTTCGCCTTCGAGGCACACGATTTCATGATGTCACTCATTTGTTAAACATTCCAAAAATGGCCAGACAAGATATGCACCAACTTAACAAATGTCAATATTTTATTTTGTACAACGGTTACATTTGTTGCAAGAATGTTGAACAATGTGTACGACAATTAAGAGAAAAGTTGAACAGGTGGGTTCAGTGAACATGCTACATATGTTGATTTACTTTGCCAATGTTTAAAACTAAAGCATATCAAATTATATGTTAATGGATCACATTTTTAGTCTAGAATATCATGGTATTAATTTCATGCATCATTTCATGTGCAGATTTTGAGTTATACAGCTTTAAACGAAAATGACGAAAAGGGCATCCAACTTCAAAAATTCATAGTAAATTGTACACTTACCCGATTTCAGCATTCTTGGTGTCGTTGGATTCGTCTCGACAGGTACTACGCTACGGTGAGATCGATTCACTGGTATGATTAAACATACAATCAGATCAGGTCCTTTTTGATCATACCAACGTTATAAAAACTCATACGACGTCTAATAGTCCGTTTTTATTAGGTTCTCTACATTATGGTGTGGGTTGAAGATTAGTGATAGGTTTACTAACCGTTTACGCAACGAAGGGGCAGCGATGATGCGGTGAGGGCAGTGACAGATCTGGACGGCGTCTACGGCGTCTACGGACTGAGTTCTTGCCGTGGCAGCGAGGGAATCTGTAGGTGGGTAGATCTGGTCGGCAGATCTAGCCGTGGAGGGTTACAGCGTTCAGAGAAGAGGGCAGCATGGTATCGGTGGCCAGAGGAGTGCTTGGCGTGGACGTGGAGGATGGCGCGGCCTGCAGTTGGCGTGAGGGCTTGTAGGTGGGTAGATCTGTGTGTGGAGGAGGTAATGATGGCCTGGGCTTGGTCGGAGGAGGTGATCAGCTTGTACATGAGGGGGACTGTGCGGCGCTGGCATGGGTGAGGGCGGCGGTGAGGAGGGAGGCTGACGGAGATGGGTGGGGGCTGGGTTGCGCGTGGTTGCCGGCGTGGGGGAAGGAGCCGGGCGGGTCGCTGGGCGTCGGATAGGGGTCGATGGCCGTGAGGGAGGAGGTCGGCGGTTCATGGTGGGTGAAAGGGGAGGGCGGCTGTTGTGAGTTGTTTGAAGGTGTGCGGCTGAGAGATGATAGGGTTAGAGAGGCCTAGGGTTTAGGTTGCTATAAGTATCTCTAGGGTTTTAGTTGTGGGGTTTTAAAAGGAGAGGAAATGGGCAGCACGTGAACCACTTGTAGAGCCTAGGGTTTAAAATATAGGGGTTTTAATATTGAATGGGTTACTTTGTAGCAAGCCTGGGTGCGGCTAGGTCTAGGGAAAACTAGGGTTTAAAGTATAATAGGAAGGTTATGGGAATAAATGAAGTTAATGGGGGGATTAAAATCTTTTTGCTAATAAGGAAAGAGTTTGAATTTGAATTAGTGATTAGGAGAGGAATAATGGGATTAATAATGTCAATTTAATTATATGTTTAATAAGATTTAATTAGGAGGATTTTTAAAATTATTAGAATTTAAAAAGTTCGAATTTGAAATTTTAAAGTAATTATTAGATGAGATTTATCATAGTAGATTTAAAAACAATAATAATAGTTAATGCGTAAAAAGGTTAGTAGCTGATACGGGTACGTGGTATGATTACACCTAACGACAAATATGTGATACGAAAACGAAATAATTACGGCTACAGAAAAGACGTACAACAAGGGAGAATACAAAAAAACGTATCACTAAAACTGGTCGTTACACACCTCCTCCTACCGCCGAAGCACCCTCACACCGCACCGACAGCCTCCGCCATTACCCCGTCCTTCACTCGGCCACCACCTTCCTCCCTCCGTTGCTGCAACCCAAGCTCCGACATCCCTCTCCATTTCATCTCCCTAACGACATCGCCCACTATCACCCTGAGCCATGTCCACCATCGTGGACACTGCCTGCCTAGCCCCGATGCCTGCCTAGACCATCGCACCGTCGACGAACATGCCACCATGCTCCACCGCCTCCCCTAGCCTTCCAACAACATCAACGGCCTCTGCCACCTCCGTGTCGCCACCCACCACTCTCGTAGCCCGCTCAAAAACCCTAAACCACGCTCTCACTCTCTCTTCCACCCACAGACCCCAGCCCTCGTCCTCCCACAGTCTTCGACAAACTCCCCTCGCAAAACCACCGACCTTCCTCCTACCTTCAAATCCAGCAACCTTCGAAGCTGCTGCCACCTTATTCCTCCCCCTCGCCCATTCCAACCCTAACTCCGACCACCGTAAGGCCTCCTCATCCCCTCCCTTCACGGACTTCTGGTGATCACCTCCTTCCTCACCTCGCCGCGACCTCGCCACCGTCACCACCGACCTCCCCTGCAACCAAGCCCTTCTTCTTCTTCCCAAGCGTCTCTTTCCTCCAGCGACCAACCCTCCAAACGACAGCCTCCCACGTTGCTGCCCACAGCCATCATTGCACCGCCACTGTAACGCCCCGCTTCCCAAAAATGTCGGAAGCGAGAGTGTTACTGGGTCCGCTTGAATCGGAGCTGTGAAACTCAGGTTCATGAAGCGTCTGTGGTAAAACGCAAGGGCAGGTCCTTCGCACGCTTTTCAGAACAACCAGAATTATTCATACATTACAAGTCACATCCAGAAATAATAAGCGTCCGCACACGAAATAAAACTACAAGCCTCAGCTGGGCCGAAATACAACAATAATAACGTACACTCAACAATAATAGAAAACAACTACGGCAAGCAGCAACGGAATCGACCACTAGTTCCCCGCAGGGAGAGACTCGGCGTCTATAACGAACTCCTGACTCTCCAAGTCAGGTGTCTCGTAAGGAACCTCCTGATACTCAAGCTCGGGATCTGAAATACATCCAAAAACATGAATGTATGTCAGCAAGGGTCTGCAAAAAGGTGTTAGAACCCAAGGCAAGAAATATACAAATTTATACTGCATTTAAGAGGCATTAATCATTTAAATGAGATAACGACGAAAGGATTAAATAAACTGATTATAAAATGATTTTAAGTAAAGACATCCTAACATGCAGTTCTAAGCAGTGTAGATCTTTTCTTTGTTTCATTAACATGTCAATTCAACTGAGACAATAATTTCAAGTTGCAAGTTTCACGATGTTAGCATTTCACGATTGTTAGCATTGTCAATTCTACAATAGGGTTCTCGCCCTTAGGACGTGATGAGTGAGTCCTTCTTCTCACGGGGGCTTACCGTGATTGGCGCTAACCCACCGCCTACGGGTGGTGCCCTTGAAGAGAGTACTCGT
The DNA here is from genome assembly GCA_030789695.1 of Scilla litardierei. Lineage (NCBI taxonomy): Eukaryota > Viridiplantae > Streptophyta > Magnoliopsida > Asparagales > Asparagaceae > Scilla > Scilla litardierei. Next base: position 475,642,172 of record CM061142.1, read on the forward strand.
TCATACGCCTAGCAGCCGCTCAACCCTTACCCCACCCAAGATTTGTGCTGGAACACGAGCCAGCCTAATTCACGAATTACAAGCACGAATTTGTCAACTTACATGACATCACGAAAATCACGATTTCGCCTTCGAGGCGCACGATCTCACGATGTCACTCTCTAATGACCAAGCAAGATGTTCTTTCAATTTAAGTTGTCAACGTTTCACCATTAATTTACGACATTCACAATTAATAAAAGAATGGCAAGCAGGTTAGTTTGATGAACATTTTACAGAAAATGATTTTTCTTTGTTATCATTAAAAATTTGACATATATCAGGTAAAAGACCAATTGAACACCCAATTTCAAAAATACATTATAAATTGTATACTTGCCTGATTTTGGTGATTCTGGTGCAGTTGGGTTCGTCTCGATGGGTACTACGGGTTGGTACGTCCGGTTCTTTGTTTCGGTTAAAGAATTCATAGAATTAGATTTTCGTGAATAAACATATTATCGTAAAAATCTCAAAAATGGGTTCGTTTAATTTATCGGGTTGTCCGGCTAGTGTGGCGTTTATATGGGGTTATACTAACATGATACGTCTCATTTATTTAATATTATCACCCTAACATGTTAATACTAATATCTAACTAATGAGTAAAGTCTCACTAACAATTTATCATACCAACTACAAACTAAGTTAATCTACATGGTTAACAGAAAGTTAAAGATATAGTATTTGCCCCACCTACTCTACCTATTCTTCATTATGTAATAGGGCTAGGCTGGCACCCCTTTTATTTATTCAACATGTTAAAAAAAACTTTACCAAATATTATTATCTTAACACTTTCTATCACTTCTATTCTTTATTATAACCCTAAAGCTGTCACATTCAACCTCCCCCTTGTCCTCTCTTCATTTCTTAATAGGCCAAGCCCTTTCATAATCTGTCACTCATTATTAATCAATTCTATTATTATCATTAAGGCTGTCAATTACCCTTACTTACTCTTCATATCTTTATTTACTAAGGCCCTCACCCTCTCCTTAATATCCCAAGGCTGACACTTCTCATTAACATTAATTTATTCATTCAACCCTTCATTTTTAATATTCCCCTTACTCATGCTATCCCCCTCTTTATTTCTGTCTGTCTCCCCCTCTCTATTCTATTAAACTCCCCTTTATTTCTGTCTCCTCCTCTCTATTATGTCAACATCAAGTTTCATTATCTCTTTTTTTTGTGCTTACAAGGTTCAGCAGCATCAACAAGGGGGCTCAAGCGAAAACAAGAGAGAGGAGGGGCTCACCTTGTTGGCGACGACGGGGGAGGAGAACGGCCGGCGGCAGGGCTTCGTGGCGGCGGTGCGGCGCACAGGGCGGTCGGCGACTCGGGGATCCACGGCGGCGCGGGCTCCCAGGCGGCGGCAGCGGTTGGCCGGCGGCGCGCGCTGAGGGTGAGGGGGTTAGGGGAGGTGGAGGCCTAGGGGAGAGAGATGGAGGAGGAAGAAGATGAAGGAGAGGGTTTGTGTTCTTTTGAATCTGAAATTAAAATTTCAGTTTGGTTTTTTTTTTGGGTTTTTGAAATCTGAAATCCTAATTTCAGATCTGATTTGATTTCTTGTTGAGTCTGTAAATGGGTTTGGATCTGAACTTACAATTTCAGTTTTGATTTGTTTGGGAAATGATTTGGGACAAATTTGTTTGAGGGTTTGGGGAAGAAGAACAGATTTGGGTTGATTTGGGTTTGCAGAATGGGTTTATCAGATGAGGAGACGTAGGGCTTAATAGGATTAGTAGGAGACACCATATCCCATTGTCAACCCAATCTTAATTAGATTAGGACGTGAAATAAATGATAACTTTAGACTAATCTTGAGGGGAATGAATCTGCATTCAAAAAGACGTGCTGGTTTGAAATATTGAGCAGGCATTAAGTATTTAGTCAAATAGGTTAGGTTTAGACTAAGAAAAGTTAATCACACGTTTATCAAATTGAGGGGCTGTCGACAGGGGATTGTTTAATTATGGTAATTAGTAAAGTTAAACGTGTTTTGCAAGTTGTAACAGCAAGATAACTTAGTTAAAGTAATGGAAGTTGTAATTAATAAGATAATTTCGTTAAACCATTTCGTTAAACTTGTCGGTAAATAATGACGACACGGTAAAAATGAAAACAGAGACGCACTCGCGTCGACTCGTACGGACGAAAAGTTAACTTGATGACTGAAGAAAAATACTGGTACGGAAAATTGAAAACACGCCTAAAAATACTGGCCGTTACATTCTACCCACCTTAGGAAAAATTCCGTCCTCGGAATTCTCACCAACTAAGAAGCAGAGAATAAATACGGATACCGCTCCCGTATCTCATCTTCCCGCTCCCAGGTAGACTCTCCTGGCGAGTCGCGACGCCACATCACTCTGACTAGATCAACTGTCTTGTTCCTGAAGACTTTCTGACGTCGATCTAGGATCTCCACCGGTTGTTGTTCGTACGTCAGATCTGGTCGAATTGTAATTTCCGAGTAGTCCACAGCATGAGAAGGGTCGCTGATATATCGACGGAGCTGGGACACATGGAAGACATCATGAACTCCCTCCAAAGACGGTGGCAAAGCTAAGCGATAAGCTACTTCTCCAACTCGCTCTAGTACATCGAAGGGTCCAATATATCTCGGACTAAGCTTGCCTCTCTTCCCAAATCGAATCACTCCTCGATTTGGTGAAATCTTCAGAAACACATGATCTCCTGGCTGAAACTCCAGAGGACGTCGTTTAGCATCAGCCCAATGCTTATAACGGTCCTGGGCAATCCGAATCTTATCTCTGATATCTCGTACCACATCAACGGCTTCCACTATCATCTCTGGCCCCAAGAGCTCTCTATCACCTACGTCATCCCAACTTAGTGGTGATCGACATTTCCTCCCGTAGAGAGCAGCAAAAGGCGCCATGCCAATGCTCGCCTGATAACTGTTGTTGTAGGAAAACTCCACCAGGTGCAAATGATCTTCCCACGAACCCTTGAGATCCAACATACAGGCTCTCAACATATCCTCCAAGATCTGAATGGTACGCTCTGACTGTCCATCCGTCTGCGGGTGATACGCAGTACTGAACTTCAGACTGGTACCCAGATTAGTTTGCAGACTCTTCCAGAACTGAGATGTGAACCTCGTATCACGGTCTGATACAATGCTCACAGGGACTCCATGTAAACGCACGATCTCCTCCATATACTTCTTTGCTAATATCTCCGTGGATTGACCAACTCGAAAAGGTATAAAGTGCGCGGACTTGGTCAATCGATCAACGATGACCCAGATCGCGTCGTTCTGCTTGGTGCTCCGAGGTAAGCCAGTCACGAAGTCCATCGTGATGTGCTGCCACTTCCATTCGGGAATCGGCAGAGGTTGAAGTAGTCCAGCAGTGCGATGATGTTCAGCCTTCACTTGCTGACACACGAGACACTTGGCAACGCTACGCGCCACACTTCTCTTCATCCCATGCCACCAGAAATTCTGACGAAGATCCTTGTACATCTTAGTACCCCCAGGATGAATAGAATAAGGTGAACTGTGAGCCTCATTCATTAACTCCTCTCTGATATCTCCTGCAGGCACGCCGATCCTACTACCATATCTCAAAGATCCATCCGCATGAATCAGAAAATCTGTCCGAAGTCCTGCTTCGATTTGTTCTCTGATCTTCATTAATTTAGCATCTCCAGCTTGAGCAGTCTTGATCCGATCCACAATCGTCGATTGAATTTGCATGTTCATCAACGACGATGTGATTCCCGGTAGTATAGCTTCAACATTCATCCTTCGCAGATCCTGTTGCAATCTCCACTGAGCTGTGAGAATCATCACTTCGGGCAGTCGACTCAAGGCATCCGGTACGACATTCACTTTCCCAGGATGATACTGAAGATCGATGTCGTAGTCTGCCATTAATTCCAACCATCTACGCTGTCTCATATTCAGCTCCTTCTGAGTGAATATATATTTCAAACTTTTGTGATCAGTGAAAATTTTCACTTTCTCACTCAGTAAGAAATGCCTCCAAATCTTCAAAGCAAAGATGACGGCAGCTAACTCCAAGTCGTGTGTCGGATAATTCTTCTCGTGGATCTTCAACTGTCGAGAAGCATAAGCGACTACATGACCGTGCTGATGTAGAACGCATCCAAGTCCCTTGCCTGATGCGTCGCAGAAAATCTCGAAGCCTCCGCTTCTGTCCGGAATAGCTAAGACTGGTGCAGTAGTCAGTCTCTCCTTCAAGGTAGAAAAAGCTTGCTCACAAGAGTCTGACCAACTGAACTTAACATCCTTCCTTGTCAATCTCGTCATCGGCTCCGCTATCCTCGAGAAATCCTTGATAAATCTGCGATAGTATCCAGCCAATCCAAGGAAACTCCTGATGTCCGATGCCGATCGAGGTGTAGGCCATTCACTGACTGCTTTGACCTTCTCCGGATCCACTGAGATGCCAGCTCCTGATACTACATGACCAAGAAATGCAATTCTATCCAGCCAGAATTCGCATTTGCCATACTTGGCATATAGTCTATGGTGACGGAGCGTCTCCAATACTATCTTCAAATGTTCTGCATGCTCTTCCTCGCTCTTCGAGTACACCAGGATGTCGTCGATGAAGATCACTACGAACTTGTCGAGGAAGTCGTAAAAGATAAGGTTCATGAGATTCATGAACACAGCAGGAGCGTTGGTCACACCGAATGGCATGACAACGAACTCGTAATGCCCGTACTTAGTCCGAAAAGCGGTCTTGAGTACATCTTCCTTCTTGACTCTGACTTGATGGTATCCGCTCCGGAGATCCAACTTCGAAAATACCCTCGATCCACCTAGCTGATCGAAGATATCATCAATACGGGGCAGCGGGTACTTATTCTTCACTGTGACATTGTTCAGTTCCCGATAATCCACACACATCCTCCTCGAGCCATCCTTCTTCTTCACCAGTAAAACGGGTGCACCCCAGGGAGATACGCTGGGATGAATGAAACCCTTCTGTAGTAGCTCGTCCAACTGCTTCCTCAGCTCTTCCAACTCCGCAGGAGCCATACGGTACGGCGCCTTTGAAATTGGTTGAGCCCCTGGCATGAGGTCGATGCCGAACTCCAACGCTCGATCGGGCGGCAGTCCAGAAATGTCTTCAGGGAAGACGTCTTCGAAGTCTCTCACTACTGCAGGCTTCTCTGGCTCGGCTATCATGGTTGCAATAGTCAAACTGCACGGCTGTGCCCGGAACTTGACAGGTCCAAGCGAATGTCCTCCACTGACAAACTCGAATACTGGGTGGTCAGGAATTTCGAACACCACTTTCTTCCGATGACAGTCGATCGTGGCGTAAAAAGTTCCTAACCAGTCAATGCCGAGAATAGCATCGAAATTGGATAGGTCGTGGACAATGAAATTAGCATATAGTTCGTGTCCACTAACCACCAATGGGCATGGTCTACATCCCAGTGCAACCTTCACCACACCATTCCCAGTTGTAATATTCCAACACTTGGGAAGTGTATAGGTGGGTATCGAGTGTTCGACTACGAACTTCCGAGATAGAATGCACATGGAAGCTCCAGAATCGAACAGGGTCAAGGCCGGTTGAGATGAAACTAAAATGACACCTAAGGGTAATATACAACTAAATTAACATGGATCTAACTAATCAAATATAATGCATAAATAAGAAAGACTAGTCTAGAGGTTACCTGCAATCACGTCGTCCTCGGCTTCAGCCTCAACGGCTGTCATATTGAATGCACGACGCTTAGGCGGATTGACCTGTTGGAAAGCTCGTTCCTGTGGAACCAGAGGTGGTCCACGCTGTCCAGGTGCATGTGCGGTTCGCTGTGCAGGTCCAGGTGATCGAGAACCGTGGGTGCAATCCTTTGCAGCATGAGTAGGCGATCCACAGATCAAACACTGATTCAGCATCCTCCTACAGTCTTTCTTCATATGACCAAGCTTGCCGCAGAAGTGGCAAGTCAGCTCCGCTCGGTTAGGGACAGGTGCAGCTGGCCTTTTGAACTGTGTGGTCTGAACAGGACGAAAACCAGGCCTAGGTGCACTCCTCTGTAGCTCCATCGGGCGCTTGCCCGTCTGACGTGCCCTCTTCTGATAAGCTACATGCTCGTGCTTCTTCGCAGCTACTAGGACTTGCTCATGAGTGGTAAAGGTGTGCCCGGACAACACACCCTGTATGTCCAGATCTAAGCCCTGTAGAAAGCGGTGTGCACAGTCCTCCTCATCTGCTACCAGTGTAGGGGCGAATCGACTCAGCATGGTAAATTCCGCCTCATACTCATCGACTGTCCTGGTGCCCTGCTCCAGGTTGATGAAGCGCTGCTGCATCTCCCTCTTTGCAGCCTTCGGGAAGTACTGGGCGTCAAACCTCTTATGAAAGGTAGCCCAAGGAATCGGCTTGGTCAGCCTAGCCTCTTCGGCATCCCACCAGTGACGTGCATTGTCTGTCAGCTGCTTCTTGGCGAGATCTACCCAATCGTTCGGATTGACTCGGGCAAGACCCAAGTTATCCGCAGTGTTGCGAAGCCATTCCTCGGCCGCTAGTGGGCCCTCTCGTCCCGAGAAGTTCGTCGGGTGCATCTCTCGGAACTGCTTGGCTCCAGGCTCATAACGAGGTGGTGGGGGAGCTGGTGCTGCCTGACGTCCCTGCTGGACCAAGTGGTGCTGAACGTCAAGCATTTCCCTCATAACACCAAGCATCTGGCGGATGTCATCACTTCCGCCACCAGCAGGTACGGGTCCATTTTGGGTGCTTCGTTCCTCAGCCATTCTGAGATAGGAAAACCCAAATTAATCTCGTGAATGTGATTCTGTAGATGTTTGGCCGATGAAAATATTCTCATTGTTCTGAATTTGCAAATGCAAAGAGACGGACCTGCATGGGCCACCACTAAAACCTGTAACGCCCCGCTTCCCAAAAATGTCGGAAGCGAGAGTGTTACTGGGTCCGCTTGAACCGGAGCTGTGAAACTCAGGTTCATGAAGCGTCTGTCGTAAAACGCAAGGGCAGGTCCTTCGCACGCTTTTCAGAACAATCAGAATTATTCATACATTACAAGTCACATCCAGAAATAATAAGTGTCCGCACACGAAATAAAACTACAAGCCTCAGCTGGGCCGAAATACAACAATAATAACGTACACTCAACAATAATAGAAAACAACTACGGCAAGAAGCAACGGAATCGACCACTAGTTCTCCGCAGGGAGAGACTCGGCGTCTATAGCGAACTCCTGACTCTCCAAGTCAGGTGGCTCGTAAGAAACCTCCTGATACTCAAGCTCGGGATCTGACATACATCCAAAAACATGAATGTATGTCAGCAAGGGTCTGCAAAAAGGTGTTAGAACCCAAGGCAACAAATATACAAATTTATACTGCATTTAAGAGGCATTAATCATTTAAATGAGATAACGACGAAAGGATTAAATAAACTGATTATAAAATGATTTAAAGTAAAGACATCCTAACATGCAGTTCTAAGCAGTGTAGATCTTTTCTTTGTTTCATTAACATGTCAATTCAACTGAGACAATAATTTCAAGTTGCAAGTTTCACGATGTTAGCATTTCACGATTGTTAGCATTGTCAATTCTACAATAGGGTTCTCGCCCTTAGGACGTGATGAGTGAGTCCTTCTTCTCACGGGGGCTTACCGTGATTGGCGCTAACCCACCGCCTACGGGTGGTGCCCTTGAAGAGAGTACTCGTTCATACGCCTAGCAGCCGTTCAACCCTTACCCCACCTAAGATTTGTGCTGGAACACGAGCCAGCCTAATTCACGAATTACAAGCACGAATTTGTCAACTTACATGACATCACGAAAATCACGATTTCGCCTTCGAGGCGCACGATCTCACGATGTCACTCTCTAATGACCAAGCAAGATGTTCTTTCAATTTAAGTTGTCAACGTTTCACCATTAATTTACGACATTCACAATTAATAAAAGAATGGCAAGCAGGTTAGTTTGATGAACATTTTACAGAAAATGATTTTTCTTTGTTATCATTAACAATTTGACATATATCAGGTAAAAGACCAATTGAACACCCAATTTCAAAAATACATTATAAATTGTATACTTGCCTGATTTTGGTGATTCTGGTGCAGTTGGGTTCGTCTTGATGGGTACTACGGGTTGGTACGTCCGGTTCTCTGTTTCGGTTAAAGAATTCATAGAATTAGATTTTCGTGAATAAACATATTATCGTAAAAATCTCAAAAATGGGTTCGTTTAATTTATCGGGTTGACCGGCTAGTGTGGCGTTTATATGGGGTTATACTAACATGATACGTCTCATTTATTTAATATTATCACCCTAACATGTTAATACTAATATCTAACTAATGAGTAAAGTCTCACTAACAATTTATCATACCAACTACAAACTAAGTTAATCTACATGGTTAACAGAAAGTTAAAGATATATTATTTGCCCCACCTACTCTACCTATTCTTCATTATGTAATAGGGCTAGGTTGGCACCCCTTTTATTTATTCAACATGTTAAAAAAAACTTTACCAAATATTATTATCTTAACACTTTCTATCACTTCTATTCTTTATTATAACCCTAAAGCTGTCACATTCAACCTCCCCCTTGTCCTCTCATTATTAATAAATTCTATTATTATCATTAAGGCTGTCAATTACCCTTACTTACTCTTCATATCTTTATTTACTAAGGCCCTCACCCTCTCCTTAATATTCCAAGGCTGACACTTCTCATTAACATTAATTTATTCATTCAACCCTTCATTTTTAATATTCCCCTTACTCATGCTGTCCCCCTCTTTATTTCTGTCTGTCTCCCCCTCTCTATTCTATTAAACTCCCCTTTATTTCTGTCTCCTCCTCTCTATTCTGTCAACATCAAGTTTCATTATCTCTTTTTTTGTGCTTACAAGGTTCGGCAGCATCAACAAGGGGGCCTTGTTGGCGAAAACGGGGGAGGAGGACGGGGGCGGCAGGGCTTCGTGGCGACGACGGGGGCGGCGCACAGGCCGGTCGGCAGGACTTCGTGGCGGCGGCGGCGCGGGCTCCCGGCTGGCGGCGGCGCGGCTTCCGGCAGGCGGCGGCAGCGGTTGGCCGGCGGCGCGCGCTGAGGGTGAGGGGGTTAGGGGAGGTGGAGGCCTAGGGGAGAGAGATGGAGGAGGAAGAAGATGAAGGAGAGGGTTTGTGTTCTTTTGAATCTGAAATTAAAATTTCAGTTTGGTTTTTTTTGTGGGTTTTTGAAATCTGAAATCCTAATTTCAGATCTGATTTGATTTCTTGTTGAGTCTGTAAATGGGTTTGGATCTGAACTTACAATTTCAGTTTTGATTTGTTTGGGAAATGATTTGGGACAAATTTGTTTGAGGGTTTGGGGAAGAAGAACAGATTTGGGTTGATTTGGGTTTGCAGAATGGGTTTATCAGATGAGGAGACGTAGGGCTTAATAGGATTAGTAGGAGACACCATATCCCATTGTCAACCCAATCTTAATTAGATTAGGACGTGAAATAAATGATAACTTTATACTAATCTTGAGGGGAATGAATCTGCATTCAAAAAGACGTGCTGGTTTGAAATATTGAGCAGGCATTAAGTATTTAGTCAAATAGGTTAGGTTTAGACTAAGAAAAGTTAATCACACGTTTATCAAATTGAGGGGCTGTCGACAGGGGATTGTTTAATTATGGTAATTAGTAAAGTTAAACGTGTTTTGCAAGTTGTAACAGCAAGATAACTTAGTTAAAGTAATGGAAGTTGTAATTAATAAGATAATTTCGTTAAACCATTTCGTTAAACTTGTCGGTAAATAATGACGACACGGTAAAAATGAAAACAGAGACGCACTCGCGTCGACTCGTACGGACGAAAAGTTAACTTGATGACTGAAGAAAAATACCGGTACGGAAATTGAAAACACACCTAAAAATACTGGCCGTTACAGCCACCCACCTTCTGTCCGTCGCCTTTTCCTCCGGCACCCTAGTCGATCTCCGGTGAACCCATCCAACCTCCAACGCCTCGCTCCACCTCCACCGTAACTCGACAACTCCCTGGCCAAGCTCCGACGCATCCTCCAACAGCTGCAATGAAGCTTTGCGTGGGCAGTTTCATCGCTGTCGCATACGTCGCCTGACGTCGCCAGTCGTCGACCATCTGTCACTTCCCGACACCGCCGTATGTGTTGCCTTGCTTTTTGTTTTCTTTTTGTATAATTATGGTCTCTCTAGTAATGACTATTAGGGATTAAGGATGTAGAGATGACGGCGCTTGTGCCCTCTCCCCCCTCTCCTTTCTTCATATTCGTTACTACTTATGGAGCAGTTTTGTACTATTTTGTTCATTATTAATAAAGATTAACACTTACTCGTATATATATATATATATATATATATATATATATATATATATATATATATATATATATATATATATATATATATATATATATATATATATATAGTGATCTTCGGTTGCGAAAAATCCCGTGCGAAAGCCCGTGCGAAAACTTTTTTTTATTTTTTTGAAATTTTTTTTTTCAAAAATTCTTTTTTTGATGTTTAATCCATACAATTATATACCCCAGGGAAAATAATGGGTGAACCCGTTGGGCATTAGAGCACCCATCCACCCGTTACAAATTTAACGGTCTCAAAACGTGTGAATTTGATGAAATGGCTTGATCGAAGGCCAAATGACATTATTTCTCAACCATTATTTTTTGAGGGGGGTATAACAACATATAATGAGGGTGGAAAAAAGAATTTTTGAAAAAAAATTTCAAAAAAAAGATAAAAACATTTTCGCACGGTGCGAAATGTTCTCATTTGAAAATTTTCCTATATATATATATATATAATAGAGGTAAATCTTCAAATGAGAACATTTCGCACGGTGCGAAAATGTTTTTATATTTTTTTTGAATTTTTTTTTCAAAAATTCTTTCTTCCACCCTCATTATATGTTGTTATACCCCCCTCAAAAAATAATGGTTGAGAAATGATGTCATTTGGACTTCGATCAAGGCATTTCATCAAATTCGCACGTTTTGAGACAGTTAAATTTGTAACGGGTGGATGTGTACTCTAATGCCCAACGGGTTCACCCATTATTTTCCCTGAGGTATATAATTGTATGGATTAAACATCAAAAAAAAGTTTTTGAAAATTTTTTTTTCAAAAAAATAAAAAAAAGTTTTTGCACGGGTTTTCGCATGGGTTTTTCGCAACCGAAGATTGCCATATATATATATATAGTATATTAAATATATATATGTTAGTTTACATATTATATACGTAAGTTGTTATATGTATAAACATTGTATGTATATATGTTATATTAGATATATAAGGTATTATATTAGTTAGATTTAATATTATTTAATTAGTTGAGAACTTTTAGCTTAATATCACGAATCCGATGTCACATATAAATTCACGCCTCGCGCGCGATCACGTGGACACCAAAATTGCTCTAATCAGGCAAGTATATTATTTTCTGTGAATTTTTGAAGTCGTGCGTAATTACTGCTAAACACGTATTTAAATCATTTTGAGCAATTTTCACGTGAACACCTCTCTAAAACACACGTGACTTAAAAGTACTCAGCACAAGAAAATTTTTGGCAGCAAACAAATAAAGATCTGACGTGTGGATTGTGAGTTATAGATTTTTGCAAGTTCAGGGAGTTTAATTCTCTAATTTCTGAAAATGGCTGTTATTGCTTTTAAATCCCAGAAAATTACTATTCTTGTGTTAAAAATTCAGAAAAAAATATAAGTGACATCTAAAAAGTTATTCCCTCGTAATAAACTTATCACGTCTACCTTCAGTGGTTTTGGTTGCTTTGTAATGTTGCTGTGAAAAATGTTGCTGCCATACCCTTATAATGCCCTTATTGCTTGTTGTACTATTATCTGTGTCATCTAATTTTCGGATTGTCTACCCCTGATAAATTGTGATATTTGGCACTCGGGGCATGTACAGAATTTTGGGCCCTCAGGGCATTTACGGAATATTTGGCCATGAGGCATACACGTAACTATACAGATACACAATGACACGTTTGGGTGGGGTAATCCATTGTAGTAAAGGTCAGAATACTGGATTTCACCCTAGAGATAAATTTGATCGTCGTCCGGATGGGGTCGATAAGTACATAACCACGTGTAACTCCTGTTGTTTTGGGTGTAATTGTAGTTTCTTCCGCCCTTAGACATTGGACTTATCACTAGAGTAAGTAATGGAATGTCACACATTTTACTTTCTGCTATTGCTATCATGAATTGTGTAAACCGCTAGCTGCCTCTTTGTTGGATACAACATGTAGTTGGATACAACGATCGATGAATTCGTGTTTGATGATAACAAACGTGTGTGAACGATTTAATGTGTGTGCTAATTGTTTTCAGGAATGGCACCCTCGCAAATACGCAAAGGGAAACTAAGTAAAAGTGCTGGAGAATGTGCCATGCATTAGCCAAGTGGACTAAGTCAAAAATGGAGATAATGGCTACAAAAATTGGACTAAGTCAAAGATGGAAAGATAAGGAAGAAATCAATTCAAATCCATATTTGAATTGATTCAAATCAATTGGTGCAACATTCAAATCCTAATGCCATGCAAATTGAAGACTTGGTCAAAGATGGAGAGATATGGAGAATCTCATGCAAATCAAATGTGATTAAATGAGATCCAATTCAAATCTTATAACTACTCAAATTCAATTCCATAGCCATCCATATTCAAACTCCATATCCAAAGAGATTCTTTCAAATCCTAATCAAATTAGGATTCCTTCCCATCTCCATCAATTATGTAATTCTAATTGATCCTATCATATCCTATTCTCTCCTATATAAACACATATTCTAAGAGATGGATTTTTGAGAGAGAGAGGGCAACAAAACACCAGGATAAAAATTCGGCCTATACCAACAAAAAGCCCTAGGCCGCAACATCTCATCTCCTCTCCTAGCCTCCTTTGCGCAATTTGCATTACTATCATCTCTTTGCGCAATCTCCCATCTCAAAGGCCAAAAGCTCCATTGTCCAAGCACCTTGACAAAGCCTCATTGCCAAGTATCCTCACATATTGCACCATCACCCTCTCCATAGGCCGCAAGTTTGCAAGGGATCTACATTATTGCCGCAAGATCCTCTAAGCCAAAACCCATATCTTGCGCAACTTGCCATATCCCATTGCCATATAATATCCCAAGGCTACAACATACTCCTCCATAGCCTCAATACTTACGCAACACATCAAAGGGAGAGCCTTCAATACTTGCGTAACCATCCAAGATAACCTTCAATACATTGCGCAACATAGAAGGGGAGAGACACACCAAGGCAGCAAGTTTTCAAGGGGAGAGCACCTAGGCCGCAAGTTCCAGAGGCAAGGACGTGACGTTGGTGACTACATCCTGTCAGATACGATCTGACCTGAGCTGATTGACAGAGACGACTGTTGCTACACAAACTGAGATTTTCTAAACACTTTATTATTATATTTGTGTAGTAGTAGCGATCTTTGTAGGTGAAACTTTACCATTGATACATGTTTTGGGTGCTTGTCTAGTGGATGCTAGACACGAGAGACTTGGCTAGTTGGGACTAGCCAATAGAAAGTTTATACTAGGATTAATTTTGTTGAACACAGTGAGTGGGGTACTGAGAGCCTAGTGAGTGTAGAGACGAGGGTTCTCTATCTATTAAGGTTGTACATGTTATATTATTAATCTAGTATCTACTTTGGAGGCTGGACGTAGGTCGTGGGACAATCGATCCAGGGTAAATCTGATGTGTACTCTGTGATTACTTATTGTTTACTCTGCATCTGCTATAACTGAGTGTGATTGCTCGTGGGTTACACGAGATTTTTTATTAGCCTATTCATCCCCCTCTAGGCTTAGATCCAAATTCAACAAGTGGTATCAGAGCATGTTAGAGGATCAAGGCTAGATTAACCATGAATAACTCTATTGATTGTGTTTTTGCTGAACGTCAGTCCATATCACGACCCCCTAAATTTGATGGAGTAGATTATGATTATTGGAAATCTAGAATGAAAATCTAAATATCCATTGATTATAAAGTTTGGCACATATTTGAAAAAGGTTATAAGCCACCAGTTATTAAAGTTGAAAAATATTGAAATGCTTAAACCTGAAGATAAATGGGATGATGCTGATTAGAGATTATATTCTTTAAATGGTAAAGCTATGAATGCGCTTATATGCTCTCTTGATAAATCTGAATTTAATCGTATCTCATATTGTTGAACTGCGCAGAAAATATGGCACATGCTGGAGGTGACGCATGCGGGAACGTCACAGGTGAAGGAGTCTAGACTTGCATTGCTGAGCATAGTGTATGAGAGCTTTCACATGCTTCCATCAGAATCCATCTTAGAGATGTTTGCGAGGTTCACGGATATTGGCTACAAGTCTAGCCCCCTCGATAAGCCATTCTCTAGCCTTGAACAGGTGAGGAAAATCTTAAGGTCACTGATTCTGGTTGAATATTGCATATTTAACCCCTCATCTAGCACCATTTTGTGTTTATATGTTGCTCTAATGTGATCGTATTTAGATTATTATTAATTATTAGAGCAATCACTTGATTTAAACACAAAACAGCAATATTTTGAGTATTTCTGCTCTTTTTATAGTTTTCATGGCTAGATCTCGATCTCACGATTCCAACGACTATTTATTTGTATTTTTCTGAGATCTGTGCTAATTTCTGTGATTTATTGAATGCAGAATACCATTTAAAGGGCTGAAATACGGAGGAAATACGGATTAGTACGCGAGCTCGACGTACGCGCTTCACAATCGCCGCCACATGGCAGCGATCCACGCTCGCCCGCCCACATCGAACGGACGACATCGGCCCTCATCAGCGAAGCAGAGCGCGCCATCTCGAGGACACGCGGCGATCATCGAAGGCGTTCCAGCCTCATCCAATGAGCGAGCGAATGTTCGAAGCGGTCAGCTCTCGACCGTAGGATCGAGATCGAAGGGTCCGGATTCATCCCGAAGAGAACCCGGAGGCACTCGAGTTTAACGGGCGCGCAGCGGATCAACCTGCCATCTTGAGGACACGCGACACACGCACGACAGATCCCGCTTGGATCAACGGCTGAAATTTGCGCCGCTCGGTGGGTTTGGGTTTAATCCTATTGGAGCGGTTATTTGGACCCGATAAGCCCCAAAACCCGCAATGCTTATTATATAAGCGTATTCGAGGGTTTTTGGGGGTATTCTTGGCGTATTTGGGCGATTTTGGCGGCGTTTTTTTTGCAGAATTTTTCTGAGTTTACAGAGGGTAATCTGAGGGATTTTCAGAGAGCTTTTAGAGGAAGAAGAAGCGGTTTCATAGGCAAAAAGAGGAGTGTTTTCGTGATATCTCTTGAACTTAATTATTTACTTTCAATTCCATCTACTTCTATTGATTAGAACCATGTTTAATATGATGAAACCCTTTGTTATTTTCAGTATGTGTGGCTAAATTCTGATTGTGCGTGATATGGTGTAGTTAGGGGACATGATGTGTATTTATTTGGTTGAATCTTCATGCTAAAATTATTGACGTTGATAAAGTTATAATCTTTACTTAAAATCTCATCTTCATCTTTTACAAGAACATGATTGAGTTGATGATCGCCTCACAAGGGTGAGTCTTGATCTCCCCAAAAGGGAGTTTTATCTCTTATATTTAAAAGATTATTGCTTTAGCAACAACTTTATTTGATTTTGTGCTTTAATCCCCACAAGGGTATTTTCCGATGAATTTCTCTCAAAAAGAGATATCATTGAGTTATCTTTAATCAACCAAATTAATATAAATCATGGACCCTAATGAACCCATATCATGTGCATACTTCTTATAGATATTTACATAAACGAAACTTTCTTTTGCTCGTGTTGTCCATAAATTAAAAAAACCACAATCAAACCCCATTCAAACTATCATCATCAAAAGTGGTTGGTCTCTTTACGTTTAATTCCTATTTGATTTGAGCTTTGTGGTTGCAACAGGTTTTCTCCCGAGGATTCGACATCTGGACTCCCAGATCTATATTACTTGCACGGACTCTTACGCTTGAGAGTAGTACATTTTTGGGCTAAGCAAGTTTTTGGCGCCGTTACCGGAGAGAACAGTTTGTTACCATAGTTTATTTCATTCAGAGGACCTTCGGCGAGATCTTTCCACTTTACTGTTCATAAATTTTTGTTTATTGTTAAAAAAAGAAAAAAAGAGAAAAACAATTTGTGCTAGGAACCTAGTTTAGGTGGCATAGGACTCCTAGGACACAGAGGTTGACTTGTCGCTTTGAAATGGCTGCTAATAATAATAACAATGATGAAAACATTAGTAACAGCAATGAAAATAATGTGCAACATGGAATTCCTAGAACTTTAAAGGATCTTCTCAGACCCACTAGGACTAGCACATCTTCATGCATTATCTTACCCACTGATGCAAATTCTTTTAATTTCAAACCCGGGGTAATTCAACTCCTGCCCATCTTTCATGTATTGGACAAGGAAAACCCTTATCTTCATATAAAAGGATTTGAGGAAGTGTGCTTGGCATGTTTTGATGGAAAGACTAGTGAGGACACGATATATTTGAAATTGTTTCCATTCTCACTAAAAGATAAAGCTAAAAATTGGTTAAATGCCTTACCATCACGTTCTATTACTACATGGATTGACTTGCAGGCTGTGTTCTTAAAGAAATTTTTTCCTATTCACAGGACACATGGATTGAAAAGACAGATCATGAACTTTGCCCAGAAAAGCAAGGAAACATTCTATCAGGCTTTTAAAAGGTTCAATGAGCTATTGCTAGCATGTCCACATAATGGCTTCGATAAAAGTAGGATTATTGGCTTCTACTACGATGGACTGCAACCTCAGATGAAACAATTTGTAGAAATGATGTGCAATGGGGGATTTTTCGATAAAGAGCCAGATGAAGCTTGGACGTACTTAGAGGATATATCAGAGAATGCACAAACTTGGGATACTACTTCAGAGTACGACAGGGAAGGCCCCTCTGTACCTTCCCAGCCAACACGTGGAGGGGTATACAATTTGAAGCCAGAAGATGCGTTGGAGGCAAACATGGAAGCAATGATTACAAACAAGCTTCAAGCTCTCAATTTGAAAGAGGCCAAAGTAGTTGAGATAGAGCAGAGTTGTGCACTTTGCGATGTTGGTGGCCATGACATCGGTACCTGCCCCACACTTCCAGCTTTGAAGAGCATGCTAAGCAATCCAACAGGGGTGAACCAAGTATCCACAAACTACCAAGGCTTCAATTCCAACAACAAGGGGTGGCGCAACAATCCTAACTTAAATTAGGGGCCCCAATCAGCAACCTCAACAACAAGCCCTCCTCAATTTAGACAATCACAACACAACAACAACAACTACAGAGGGAGAACCAAAGGAGGGACCAAGAGCCAATGCAACAACAACAGATGCAACCATTTGGAGATGCGCTTCAGCAGCTTATTCAATTGCAACAAGCCCAAATGCAACAACAACAGGCTCAGTTTCAGGCTCAACAGACTCAAAACCAACAGATGAGCAAAAGCTTAGCTAGGCTTACGACAACATTGGAGAAAGGTAAGCTACCATCACAACCAATTCCGAATCCTAATATGAGCTCATCTTCTTCTGCAGGTAATAATATGAAGCCTTGCCAAGCCGTGTCCACTCTGAGGAATGGGAAGGAAATTCAAAAACCTGACCCACCAAGCAGAGAAGCTGAACAAGAGGAGGAAATTCAAATGCAAGAAGAGGTGCAGGAGCAGAGCACGGATGTGGGTCTGAACAATAATGTCATTGAAGAGAAAGAGCCCGCAACATATGTACCTCCAACACCTTTCCCTTATCGGCTACTTCAGAAAAATAAAGATAAGTATCAATCCGAAATTCGTGACATTTTTCAGAAGTGCCAAATAAATATTCAACTGCTTGATGCCATAAATCAAATACCCGCATATGCTAATTTTTTGAAAGACCTGTGCACTATTAAACGGAAATTGAATGTGAAGAAAAAAGCATTTTAACTGAACATGTTAGTTCTATTGTGCAACAAAATACACCACCTAAACTTAGAGATCCTGGATCACCCACCATTACTTGTACTATTGGCACTAAAAAGATTGGAAATGCTTTATTGGATTTAGGGTCTAGTGTTAATATCTTGCCATATCCCATCTTTGTGCAGCTTGGGTTAGGAGAGCTAAAACCAACATCTGTCATATTGCAATTAGCTGATAGATCTATTAAAGTTCTAAAGGGATGTATTGAGGATGTCCTCGTTCAAGTAGATAAATTTTACTACCATGCAGACTTTATAGTTCTAGACATCCAAGGACCCCAAACTGCCAATTCCACTCCCATCATCCTAGGTAGACCGTTCCTGGCAACATGCAATGCTTTAATAAATTGTAGGGATGGTCAACTTAAAATCACTTTTGGTAACATGACTTTAGATTTGAATATATTTAATACGTGCAAGTTACCAAATGTGGATGATGAGGTTGAAAAGGTAAACATGATTGACTCATTGGTGAATGATTATATTTTCTCTGAATTTTATGGTGATGCTACTATTATTGAAACAATTGTGGAAGATACTGATGACATCTTTCTTGTGCAGGAAAATTTGAAGGAACTCAACGTGATATGGGAGCCTAAGTTCGAGGCTTTGCCACCAAATGCACCATCTCAAATGTCATCTGAAGTGGAAGACCCAAAGCCTGAATTAAAGCCACTACCTGAATATCTCAAGTATGCCTTTCTTGGAAATGAAAACAGCTTTCCTGTGGTAATATCTTCCAAACTCTCTTTAGAACAGGAAAGCTCTTTGTTTGAAGTGTTGAAAAGGCATAAATGGGCCAATGGTTGGTCCATTGCTGACATAAAAGGTATTAGTCCCATTGTATGCATGCATCACATTTACTTGGAAGATGACGCCAAACCCACTAGAGAAATGTAACATAGGTTAAACCCCACATTAAAAGAAGTGGTGAAAGGTGAGGTTCTAAAATTATTGGATGCATGTATCATATACCCAATTTCTGACAGTAAATGGGTCAGTCTAACACAGGTTGTACCTAAAAAGTCTGGCATCACTGTGGTTAGAAATGAGAATAACGAACTTATCCCGATTAGAACCACCACAGGATGGAGGATGTGTATAGATTATAGGAAGCTGAACTCCAGAACTAGGAAAGACTGCTTCCCTCTACCATTTCTTGACCAGATTTTAGAGAGAGTGGCTGGACATGAGTACTATTGCTTCCTAGACGGCTATTCAGGATATTATCAAATTGAGATTGCACCAGAGGATCAGGAAAAGACGAATTTTACCTGTCCCTTTGGTACTTTTGCCTTTAAGAGGATGTCGTTTGGTCTATGCAATGCTCCCGCTACTTTTCAACGATGCATGCTTAGTATTTTTGATGATATGGTTGAGAAAATTGTGGAGGTGTTTATGGATGATTTCTCTGTATATGGTAGCTCTTTTCATGATTGTTTAGCTAACTTGGCCCATGTTCTTGACAGGTGTATTGAGAAGAATCTCCTATTAAATGGGGAGAAATGTCATTTTATGACCATAGAAGGACTTGTCCTTGGTCATTTAGTCTCTAAAGATGTATTCAAGTAAACAGACCCAAGGTAGCAGTAATTGAGAAGCTACCAAGTCCCAAGTGTGTGAGGGATATCAGATCATTCCTAGGTCATGCAGGATTCTATATGCGACATATCAAGGATTTCAGCGCTATATCTCGCCCTCTTTGCAACTTGCTAAATCAGAATGTGGATTTTATTTGGACACCTGAGTGTCAACACTCTTTTGAAACTTTAAAGAAGTTGCTAATTTCTGCTCCCATTTTGCAGGTTCCAGACTGGTCCCTACCATTTGATCACTCCATATTTTACACCCTTTTTCTGCATGTTTGCATGCCGTTTTGATCGCTCATATCGCGTTTTCACGATTATTTGACAATATTGCGATGCTTTTCACTATTTCTTGTTTTTGTCATATTTCAGGAAATATGGAGCGATTGGAGCGATTTTGAGATCAATTGGTTCGCAAGCGCTGAGGAGTGTCACCCGCGGCTCATTTGAGGGCCATTCAGCGATGGAAGAAGAGTGGAAAAAGAAGAAACTTCGTAGGAGTGACGAGGAGGAGAAACGGAGAAGATTGGGCATTTACAGCATGCCACTTGGCCGAGTGGAGCAGTCACTCGGCCGAACCAGAAGCCCCACTCGGCCGACCAGAACGGATACGCACACAGAGCTAAATTCAGTGTGTACTCGGTCGAATGAAGAAACACCACTCGACTGAATGAGAAATCTCACTCGCCTGAGTGGTACAGAGAAATTGCCCAGAAAAAGGCCGAAGTTACTGTATTTTTCGAAGATTCAGTCGAAAGTCACTCGGCCGAGCGATAAAGCCACTCGGCTGAACGAAGAAGTATACTCAGCCGAGTCACCTCCGAAGGTAGACACTGAGACCCCCTGACTTACTGTTTTCTTACAGGGTCTGTCACTCGGCCGAGTGCGCCGCTCCGCCTGCTGCGTAAGTTGCGATT
This sequence comes from Scilla litardierei, assembly GCA_030789695.1. Classification (NCBI taxonomy): domain Eukaryota; kingdom Viridiplantae; phylum Streptophyta; class Magnoliopsida; order Asparagales; family Asparagaceae; genus Scilla; species Scilla litardierei. The sequence continues at coordinate 475,662,845 of CM061142.1, forward strand.
TCTGGGCTGCGCAGGGGCAGTTTGGTCACGATTTTTGGGCGATTTTGGGGGGTATTTGTAACGACTGGTTTTCATGTATCTGGATTAATTATATTATATATATATGTTTTGGTGGATTTTCTCCTCATGTGTAGTTTTTGTCTCCGTAGCTTTCATTTTCGATCGTTTCGTCGTGATTTTCTAGCTTCTTCCTTGGAATCGTCGATTTTGGAGTAAGTCATTCGTGACGGGCTTCATATCGATCATATCTTATTTTTAGATCAAGCCTAGGAGTCTTAGGAATCGATCCCGGAGCTTCGCGCTCCATTTCGGAACTTTCTGTGCACGTTAGCCGGTACAAGAAGGGGAACCGACCGACTAGATGACGATTTAGTCGGTCGGCAAACCTTCATGGACCGACTAGTGGGCTTTGTTAATTACTCAGGAGTTACTGTTTATCGTTAGTCAGTCTAAGAACATTTGTCGATCGACTAGGTTGCAAACTAGTCGGTCAGCAATCGTTCTTTAACCGACTAGCTCTATGATCATTTTTGATACCAAGTACTATTCATTCTTAGTCGGTCTAAGAACGTTCGTCGACCGACTAGATGGGAACCTAGTCGGTCAGTAGTTGTTCTTTGACCGACTAAATCTAAATCCTATTTTTGTACAGGAGTTACTGTTTACACTTAGTCGGTCTGCGTTGGTCAACCGACCGACTAGTTCCCAAACTAGTCGGTCAGAGGTTGCTCTTTGACCGACTAATCAGTGTCGAAACCCTAATTTCTGGGCAGCCGCCAGGTCGTTTTCTATTTAAAACCCACTTCGTTTCTTTTCTTTCTTTCTCTTCTCTTGGCCTCTTTCCTTCCCCCTTGACCTCTGATCTTCCCCAACCTTCCCCTAGCCTTCCTCTTTCATCAAGAGCCTCTCCCCCTCTCCATTTAGGCTGGCCACCATGCCCTAGGCCATCTCCAACCCCCAAAAATCCCCAAAATCCCATTTCTCCAGAATTTCTCCCCATTTCCAGATCTGAACCCTAGGTTTCCCGGATCGTTTCTTCCGTCGCCGTGCTTGCTCTGCATCGTTCTTCCGCTAACGATTCAGTAATAAATCGAACTCTTAATATTCTCATAACCCATTTGTGTTTTTGTGAAACCCTAATAAAACTAGGTTGGATGTTGTTTTAATGTTGTTTTGCCATGGCAGCGATCTCATCTCCGTAGTTAGCATTTGTGTGACGGCCTCGTTGATCGTCATCCTCGGTGCTAGGCAAGTGAAACTTGCCACTTAGGGTTTTGGGCCATGTCTTAGGCCATTTGCTTGTTGTAGGCGTAAAAGAGACTAGGCGACGAAATGATACTCGCCTAGGCGCAATTTCTGGAACTAGCTTGACAACGAAGCTAGATCCGATATTTATCATGTTGCACAAATACCATGTCATGTTTAATTTCCATTAACGGTACGCAAATTAATTGTCATGTCATTGCATTCTTTAAGTGTTCCCGTGATTGCGTAGCTCCGCTACACCTTGTGAAATGATTGAGGCTAGGTGCACCCCTATGCCAAATGAAATAGGCTTCTGGTTTGTGATCCAGGAAACGAGCTCTTGTATGGGGCAACCCTGGCTCATTTACTGAGCATCTTGTAGAGGGACCCTGGCTCGTTTACACGTGGGTTTTGGGGTAAGAGTTAAGCGGCCATTCAACTGGGAGTCTGCCCGATCAGCAACTGCAGTTGTAAGGCGTAAACTCTGGGTTCTGGGGTAGTGTTAAGCGGCCAATCAGTGTGAATGTCCAACAGTTCAGCTGTAAGGCGTAAACATCTACAAACAACTTGAAACGTGACTAGTGAAAAGATTGAGATTGTTAGTAACTTGGCTACTCTTGACATGCCCTGATAATGGTTCTCTTGTACTTATTGTTTCACCATGTCTTACTTGTGCACTCATACCATAACTGCCATGTCATGCATACTATAACTGCTAGGTTGTTAGTTTGCCTTACTTTCAGTTTCCTTGCCCAAGTCTTTTAGACTTGCTGACATGTGCCCTTTTACTCTTTTGGGTGACACATGTTAGATCCTGAGCCTGAGTTCGTTGTTGAGGACGAGGTGTTTGCGGACGCCGAGCCCGAGCCTGTGTTGGACGAGGACTTCGTGGACACGGGCGATCAGGCGTAGAGACTGTTTGTGTTGTTGTTTAGACTGTTCTGTTGTCGGTGCGTGGCACCAATACTTTGTTATGTTGTCCCTTTTGTTGGCCTTGTTCTGGGCCTTTAGACTCTTTCTTTTAGCCTGATGGCTTTTCTGGATGTTGAACTAAATTTTCATGTTGGACAAATTCTGAGATTTGAGATTTTATTTCTGTCTCTCCTTGTGTTATTATTGTTGTTCTGTTTGTGGTTACAGGGACCTGCTTATGTTTTATTGACGCTTATCGGGTTTGGGGCTTCACTGCTCCACTCTCGTGCGGATCTTTTCACGTCTCGCCTCCATTTTAGGGAAGCGGGGCATGACAGGTTTTGTTGGGGGCCCATGCAGGTCCATTTTGTAACTGCGATTATCGAAATAACGATAATAATATTAGAATGTCCAATAAACTAAGTTCGACATCCGAGTCATAAGCTATGAGTCTAATTGTTTCGTTTTCTGTGTCATTAGATGGCAGGAAGGCGATTCACCCGTGGTGGTGGTAGTGGTGCGCCCCCTCATGACGAGGAGCCTGAGCGGGAGCCCACCAATGGAGAGATAATGCAGATGATGCTCCAGATGATGCAGGTGCAGCAGGGCGTGCTTCTGCAAGTCCAGAATGCTCCAGTTGTTCGAGCTGGTCGGGCAATCCAGGATGCCCCTCGCTCCGAGCCGGGAGCGAAGCAATTTCGGGAGCTGGGTCCCGCATATTTTGATGGGTCTGAGGGTCCTCTAGCTGTGGATGAGTGGATTCGGAACATAGATGATAATTTGAAGTTGGCGAAGATCACCCCGGCTGGATGGGTTGATTTGGCGAAGAGGCAACTCAAGGATAATGCTCAGAATTGGTGGGATGCGGAAGAGAAGATGTTGGTGGAGCCGATAGCTTGGGCTACCTTTAAGTCCAGGTTTGATGAGGAGTTCTTTTCGAAGGCTGCTAGGAAGGAGATGCTGCAGCGCTTTATTGATCTGAAGCAAGGGAGCTTGACGATGGACCTGTACCACCAAGAGTTCACTAGGCTGAGTCGGTTCGCACCGAAGATGGTGCAGGATGCTGATGAGAGGGCTCAGAGGTTCCTGCAGGGACTTGCTTTGGAGCTTCAGAGTTTTGTGTCTTCCTCTGATCTGGACTCTTATCAGAAGGTTCTGGTCGCTGCGAGGAGGCAGGAGCTGAACCTGAGTCAGAGAAGAGGACATGTTTCTGGTGCTGGGAAGAGGCATGTGGAGCAGGCCAGGGCGGTGGTTAGGCCTGGTTTCAAGCCTAATCATCCGGTGCAGTTCAAGAGGCCAGGAGGGCCTAATCAGATGACTTGCCATTTCTGCGGTAAGCCTGGCCACATCAAGGATCAGTGTAGGAAGTTTCTGGGCCAGTGTTTGGTTTGTGGTGATGCTTCTCATGTCGCGAAGGATTGTCGGCATGCGAATCAGTTGCGGAGGGCACTTGTTACAGCACAGCCGTTGCAGCAGAGAGTGCCTGTTCCTGCCGGTCGTGGAGCAGCTCTTGTCCCTCAGAGGCAGGCTTTTCAGCAGGCTTTTCCGCCGAGGAGGCATGCTTTTCTGATGACCGCTGTGGAAAGCGATGCCGTGGATGAGGTTATCGTAGGTAATCCTCAATCTGGCTGTTCCTTTCTTAGTTGGTTTTGTTTGTTAGATTATGTTGTTTGCTTGCATATGATTGTTGCTAGACTAGGGCTTGATTGTTAGACTGTTTGTAGGTGTGATTTTGGTGTGCACATTTCCTGCACGAGTCCTCTTTGACTCTGGTGCATCGATGTGCATTATTTCTCGGAGCTTCGTGGAGAAGCATTCCTTGTCGACGTCCCCTCTTTCCAAGAGTTGGAATATCGTTACGGGGAATGGCATGGTCTCGATGCATCTTGGTTGCAATTCTTGCCCGTTGGTGGTCTGTGGACATGAGCTTTACGCTGATTTCATTGTCCACGACATCATCAACTATGATGCGGTCCTTGGGATGGATTGGCTTACGAGCTTCTATGCTACGATCGACTGTCGGAGGAAGAAGGTGGTGTTCGAGATTCCCGGACATCCAGTATTTGAGTTCAGCCGAGGTAGCAGCTCGCTTGGTCCTGTCAGATTTCGGGCCAGGCCGGTGGAGATTGTGGCTATGCAGATGGAGCTGGAGAGGCCAGCGGTTGTGCGGGACTTTGATGACGTCTTCCCCGAGGAGATGTCTGGTTTGCCACCTGATCGAGCTCTGGAATTGTCACGCCCCGCTTCCCAAAAACGTGGAGGCAAAGCGTGAGAAGGTCCGCTCAGACTTGAAGCTACAAAGCTACAAGTCCGATAAGCGTCAATCACTTTAAACTGCAGGTCCTTGCAACGCGAAACGAAACAAAGATAATAATAAGGAAATGAGACAAAGAATAATCTCAGAATATCCATAATAATAAATTTCAACATCACAGAAAAGCCACCAGGCTAAAAGAAAAGAGTCTAAAAGAGGCCCAGCATGGCCAACGAAAGTACAAAGTACGAAAACAAAGTAATGGTGCAAGCACCGACAACTAACAGCAACCTAAAGCAAAAGCAACTCAACAGTCACTAAGACTGGTCTCCGGTATCCTCGAACTCCTCAACGAACGTAGGCTCGGGCTCAGCGTCAGCAAACACCTCGTCCTCAACAACTGTCTCTGGCTCAGGGTCTAACATGTGACACCCAAAAGAGCAAGGGGCACATGTCAGCAAGTCTACAAGAGACTTGTGCAAGGAAACTGAAAGTAGGTAAAAGTAAAGCAACCTAGCAGTTCTAGCATGATGCAATGACATGGCAGTTAAAGTAATGAGTACAACAGGTAAAGTAAAGTAAAGTAAGGTATGAGCATGGTATTTAAACATGGCATGAATCATTCACAAGACAAGTACAAGACAAGTAAAGTAAGCACCTCGTGCACAGAGATTCCGCCTTTTGGCTAGAGTGGCTGCGCGGGCCAACTCCTAAGCTCAAGTGACCGTTTATCCCTACCCCTCCACGTGTATCGGGCATTGGTTTTCAACCAACACATGAGGCCAACTTCTGGATCACGAGCCAGGAAGTGTTTTAAACAAGTATGGCATAGGGGTGCACCTAGCCGGACAAGGAAGTACGAGTACAAGTATTGTAGCGTGTGCTACGAATGCGACATTCAATGCATGGATGACATGACATGGCAAGTAGTAAGGCGTACAGGTAAGGAAAGTAAACGTGACATTTTAGTATGCATGAACAACAAGTTTAAAGGGTTGGATCTAGCTTCGTTGTCAAGCTAGATCAATTAGGTGACGGATCTAGTTTCGTTGTCAAACTAGATCAAGTAGGCGTCTAGCCAGCTATCATTTCACTGACTAGTCTCTTTTACGCTAAAAACAAGGAAGTGGCCTAAAAACATGGCCCTAAGCAAGATTTGGCAAGTTTCACTTGCCTGTAAGTATCACGTCAGGGAAACGCCGTCCAACGAGTCCAAAGTCACAATTCCTACGTGCACAAGTCCACCGGCCTACATTCGTTTTATTAATCTTGATTAGTGATTGCTAAAACAGTTAAAATACTTTAAAAATACTGATTTTAGTCTTGGTTAGCATGCAATTGGGTTGGGGGTCCTAGGGGTGCAAAGCGTTACCTCAACACGACGCGAAAGCTACACTGGCGTCGGGTAGCGACGCCAGAGGTTGGAATAAAAGATCGCGCTCCAAGTCCTGATTCCAATATAGATTCCTCGCTAGAAAGTTCATAGCATCAACCGGAGCAACGGTTCCAGATTCCAAAGCTAGCACGCGCGACGACGGGCTACGACGTGTCGCAACGTCGTACACGGCAAACCCTCGAAGAGCAAGCACCTATGTGGGGCCCACAGTAGTCCTAGGGACCTATGGGGGACCCACAATACCTCTGGAGAACTTGGGGGGCCCACGGTGGCAAGTGGTGCGACGGGTGCGGCGTTGCGACGAATGGCTCTCGGTCGTACATCCTCGGTGCGAGAGATTCTCTCGGTCGGACACGCTTGGTGTGAGGCTTGCAGCGCAGCGGGCTGCAGTGGTGCGGGCGGGGGCTTGGTGCGGAGGGTTTTGTCGGTCGGTGCGGAGGAATCGGTCGGTCAGACGCTAGCGGAGGCGGGGCGACAGAGCGGGCGCTGTGCGGAGCGGGGATACGGGCGACAGCTGGGAATTCTCTCGGTCTGACCGAGAGCTCCTCTCGGTCGAAGCGGGCGAACGGAGCGGGCGGCTGTGCTGCGATGCGGACGGGGCTTGGTGCGGGGGCGGCTAGCGGTCGGAGCGGGGGAAATCGGCCTGTTTCGTCGGTCGGTGCGGGGTTGCTTCGTCGCAACGTTGCGACGGTTCGTCGCAACGTCAAATTTGAGTTTTGGAAGCGGCTAGGGTTATTTTCTTGCGAAAATAGGTCTTTCTAAAGGTTTTTTATATAGTGTAGAGGGGTTGACTAGGTCTAGGGCTAATCCTAATGGGATTAGGAGTTTAAAATAATTTAAAATTCAAATCTCACCCTCTCCAACTCACACAAGGATTTACTGCGATCCAAATGAGCTGAGATTTGGCTCAAAAATATTTGGAAGTATTTAAAACGTAATAAAATTTTGTTGGGCCGAAAATAATTTAAAACCTAAATTTTAAAAATATTTTAAACCTTACTAAAAATATAAAGGTGGTCAAATAAACTCCAAAAATTATAAAATAAATATCGTGGTGATCGTGACGATGATAGTGAGCTAACTAAGAAGACGGATCTCAATTTCGATGTCGGACGACGAAACTAAAAATAGAAACGTCTCCCATCGAAAGTGAAAACCGCAACGTCTCTTCGAATAGGATTAGATTGTGGGAAAACGACTCGAGAAATGTCGTTCCAAATTAGTGCCACTATTTAATACTCTCAGAGACGTTCACAACGGCATATCACAACAAAGTGTTCACAAACAAATAAAGTCTAAAACAAACACGTGCACGGCCAAAAGCACGTGCACGAACAAGGTACAACGAAAAGTGGTCGTTACATCCTCCCCACCTTAGGAATGATTCCGTCCTCGGAATCAACATCAAGCATTGCTCGGAAAAAGGTGTGGGAAACGCTCTCTCATCTCATCTTCACGCTCCCAGGTGGACTCACCAGGGGAACCGTGACGCCACTGCACTCGAACCAAGTCGACGGTCTTATTCCTCAGCTGCTTCTGTCGACGATCCAGAATCTCAACTGGCTGCTGATCATAAGACAGATCCGAACGAACCGTAATCTCCGAGAAATCCACAGCGAGGGATGGATCACTAACGTATCGACGTAACTGAGATACGTGAAATACGTCGTGAACTCCCACAAGCGACGGTGGCAACGCCAAGCGATAAGCCACAACTCCAACTCTCTCCAGAACATCGAACGGTCCAATGTACCTCAGACTCAGCTTGCCTCTCTTCCCGAATCGAATAACTCCGCGGTTCGGAGAAATCTTCAGAAAGACATGATCGCCAGGCTGAAACTCCAAAGGCCTCCGTTTAGCATCGGCCCAATGCTTGAAACGGTCCTGTGCAATCCTCAGCTTCTCCCGGATGTTCCTCACAACATCCACGGCCTCCACAATCATCTCCGGTCCTAACAGCTCCCGATCTCCAATGTCATCCCAGCTCAGTGGCGATCGACATTTCTTTCCATATAACGCGGCAAAAGGTGCCATTCCAATACTCGCCTGGTAGCTGTTATTGTAAGCAAAGTCAACATGATGGAGATGATCCTCCCAAGATCCCTTAAAGTCCAGCATGCACGCTCTCAACATATCCTACAAGATCTGAATCGTCCTCTCGGACTGGCCATCCGTCTGCGGGTGGTACGCCGTGCTGAAAATCAGACTCGTACCCAAGCTCTTCTGCAGACTCTGCCAAAACTGAGATGTGAATCTCGTGTCTATGTTCGACACGATACTCACGGGGACTTCGTGAAGTCATACGATCTCCTGCACGAATCATCACTATCTAAACTAGGAAAAGGAAATAGAAACGGAGAGTAAACGTATTTACCTCCATGTATCTCCTCGCTAGCGTCTCAGTAGACTGTCCCACTCGGAAGGGAATAAAATGCGCGGATTTGGTAAATCGGTCTACGATCACCCAAATCACGTCATTCTGCTTCAGACTCCGAGGTAGTCCAGTTACGAAATCCATAGTGATGTGCTGCCACTTCCATTCTGGAATCGGAAGTGGTTGTAGCAACCCTGCCGTACGCTGATGCTCCGCCTTTACTTGTTGGCAAACCAAACACTTGGCTACACTCTGAGCCACACTCCTCTTCATACCATGCCACCAAAAATTCAGACGAAGATCCTTGTACATCTTGGTGCCACTAGGATGCACAGAATACGGCGAACTGTGTGCCTCCACCAATAATTCCTCTCTGATATCTCCAGCTGGCACACACAACCTGGCTCTAAATCTCAACGAACCATCCTCGTGAATCAAAAAGTCCGTCCGCAGACCGGCTTCCACCTGCTCCCGAATCTTCACAAGCTTAGCATCTCCAGACTGTCCAGCCTTGATCCTATCTACGATCGTCGATTGTATCTGCATGCTCATCAACGAAGAAGTCTCTTCAGGAAGAATAATCTCGATACCGGTCTCGCAAAAATCCTGCTGCAATCTCCACTGCGAGGTCAACATCATCACCGCTGGAAGTCTGCTCAGCGCATCCGGAACCACATTCACCTTGCCGGGGTGATACTGCAAGTCAATCTCGTAGTCTGCCATGAGCTCCAACCATCGACGCTGTCGCATGTTGAGCTCCTTCTGTGTAAAGATATACTTCAAGCTTTTGTGATCGGTGAAGATCTTCACCTTCTCACTCAGCAGGAAGTGCCTCCAAATCTTCAGCGCAAACACGACAGCAACCAACTCCAAATCATGTGTCGGGTAATTCTTCTCATGAGCCTTAAGCTGACGAGAAGCATACGCAACCACATGCCCATGCTGATGCAACACACATCCAATACCTTTGCCAGAAGCATCGCAAAAGATCTCCAATCCTCCACTCCGATCAGGCACAACAAGTACAGGGGCAGTCGTCAATCTCTCCTTCAGAATACCAAAAGCCTTCTCGCAATCATCAGACCAAACATATGGTACATCCTTCCGCGTCAGTCTGGTCATCGGTTCAGCAATCTGGGAAAAGTCCTTAATGAAACGTCGATAATATCCTGCAAGTCCAAGGAAGCTCCGGATCTCAGACGCCGACTGCGGAACCGGCCACTCTCTGATAGCCACAATCTTCTCGGGATCCACAGAAATTCCATCACCAGACACCACATGCCCGAGAAAGGCAACTCTATCCAGCCAGAACTCGCACTTGGAATACTTAGCATACAAACGATGCTTCCTCAAAATCTCCAACACTGTCCTCAAGTGAGAGGCATGCTCTTCCTCCGACTTTGAATAGATCAGGATGTCGTCAATAAAGATAACGAAAAACTTGTCTAGAAAGTCGTAGAAGATCAAATTCATCAGGTTCATAAAGACTGCGGGCGCATTGGTTACACCGAAGGGCATAACCACGAACTCGTAGTGACCATACTTCGTCCTGAACGCTGTCTTTGGGATGTCGTCCTTCTTCACCTTAAGCTGATGGTAACTGTAGAGAAATGTATGCCCTCGTGGCTATTTATCTTGATGAAACATCTTGTTCAATAAATGAAAGTGTTCTTTCTGGTAAAGTATTATCTGAGTTGTTCATTACTCGGATTATTCCCTTGGATTCACAGTTAGGTCACACATGTTTCGAAATGTAGATTACGATTATGAGAAATGTCTGACCTCTAATAGCTTGAATCCTAAAAGTGTTCATGGTCATAGATGTGTCGAGAAAGGGGATATCAACACATCAGACAGACCATTGCGTCCCTGTCTGGTTGGTCTCATAACCAAGCGACTTGGTGAAGTCGGAAACAGGACGCAGGTGCTCAGTAAAAGCTGAGTTCACTGAACGACCCAAACAGGGAGTTATTAAATGGTTACACATTAACTAAACTATCATTAATAACTCTAAATGATAATAGGTAAGTTGGTCCTTAGGACTTGAGATCATTGTATGAAGCTATGTGTGGACAGTGTCACTTAGGTCTAAAGATCTAACTTCGAGGCTAGGCCTGATGAAAGATCTTAGGCTGGGTGACACTCGAAACATATGAGCTAAGTAGTGATCAACAGAGGATTCGTCTCTTCTGTTAATGGGAAGTTAGTGTCACAGGTCAGTACGGCTCTCGGTAAAACCTTGGCCAAGGTATGTTGTAACCTGTACAACCTGTATGTACCAGAGACCGATGTATACCGACCACTGCTAGCCAATGGGGTTGATAGTGTACCATACCCTAGACTAGCCGAATGACATAGTCATGACGAAGGGACTAAAACTGCGGAAATTATCACAGTCACAGTCAGAGTGATTTCGTCTGGCACTTTTGCTTAAACGAACCAATCACGTAATCGATGATCCCGAAACAGGGACGACACCTACTGCTAGTGGCCACTGTCGTCTTGAGACTTCGAGTCTCGGCCTGTAGTAAGGGTCAGGCTGTAGGGTCTCACACCGAGTAATATTCACGTCGTAGTAACAGATAGAATGTATAGAGGATATCATTAGATGTAAAGAGAATATTAAATTCACAAGTTGGTTGTGAAATTGGAGCACTTGGGAATGGAGGAAATTTCGTATGAAATCCAGAGGATCAAAGCGTGTAGGAATCGGAGCTCGGATGAGCCCAGAAACGCAAGAAAGGCAAAAGGAGGAAGTGGGATAAAACCCACTTGGCAAAACGGGCGGGGCCCGCTGACCCAGCGGGCCCGCCCGCTGAGTGCAGCGGGCGCGGCCCGCTGGGCGCAGCGGGCGCAGCCCGCTGGTGACAGCGGGCTGAGCCCGCGCGGGCGTGCCCTAGCGGGCGCGCCCAGTAGCCTTAGGCGGGCGCGCCCGCTAAGCTTAGCGGGTCGCCCGCCACTTAAGTTATTTTAGGGTTTTTTGTTGAAACCCTTGACGGCTACGAAATTTGGGGTTTTGCTCAACTTTGAGCAATTGTTTGAAGGGTCAAACAAACTCGGATCTCGTCGCCGTTTGTTCCTACGCGTTCACCATCGCTAGCTCTTCGAAATGATAACTTGTATCATCTCTAGAGCTCAACGATGAGTGAGGATTAATTGGTTGAAGGTTAAGGCTTTGTGTAAGCTACACTAACCAAAATTGAATTAATCCATATCCCTCTTCCTAACATTAGTCCCACATTGCTCATGACAAAAGAAGGGGAGCCGGCCTCCTATATAAATAGGTGGGCACCCCCTTCTTTGTTTCTTGCACCAAGTCTCTGATTAAGGAGCTCACGAATATTTTGAGCAAACTTAATCTAGACTAAATTTATTCTCTTCCTCTATAAAGTTTCCTGTCCTCCAACCGAGTCCTAGCAAGACAACGAGGAGGTCAGAATCTGATTCGGAAGTCTACGACGCGGGTTTACTCAAGTGAAATCTTCTACGGCTTGTGATGGCTTCGGAGGCAAGGTGCGCTACGGGAGCTGATCCAGTCTGTGGCGAGGAGCGACGCAACACGGCTCGTAAGTGCGCTGCGGGAGCTGATCCAGTCTGCGGCGAGGAGCGACGCAACACGGCTCGGAAGACGGCTCAGATCAATGAGCGCAAGACGGTGTGGAACATCTTGCCTGCCCCAGGGCAAGATTCCGGGTGAGTCAATTTTATATGCAATTAGATTAATTAGTAGTTAGAACTTTCTCGAGTTGGTCGGACCCAACTCGAGTCAGTAGATTTCCTGGCTTAGGGAATTTTTCCTTAGGGCTTTATTTATTAAATAGTTTAATAAATCATTTCTTCCGCTGTTTTATTTATTTTGTTCGTCCGACTTAGGACGAATAGCAATAAATTAGCTCTAAGGGACCTTGAAAATCCCTACAGTGGTATCGGAGCCAGATCTACTCTGTTCTATACTGCTTTTTAACTGCATGTTTTAATTTTGTGATAATTAGTGTAATGGCGCATTCTTGTTTTATATTAATGCCACAAGAAAGACTTGCTAGGTTAGCCATTAATTGACTCTTAAACTTTATGTGATAAATTTTAACACCATGCTTAACAAATTTTAAATTGTTTAAAAATTACCTAATGGACGATTAGGTTAGCCATTAATTTCCCTCAAACCTTATGTGATAATTTTGAGACACTGCTATGTTTTTTAAATTGTTTAAATTGCCTATTGGACGATTAGGGTAGCAGCATATACTTTTGAATCCTTATAGATGATAAGGACTTAATAAAAATCGTCTAACAAACCCATAAAATTTTGAATTTTAGGGATCCACTAGTTGATAAGGATTAACTAGTTGTAATTTAAAAACCATTTAGTTGGTGAACGAACATTGAAATGATGACAACACCTTCAATGGATCATGATGTCGGTCAATGTGCTTGGCTAAAGTTTTTGGACCAACCTAGCTAGACTGGGTAACAAGTGGTCCTGGCTTAGTCAATTCCCTGGCCGCGTCCGCTGGACCGCAAGGTGTCGATTCATAACTATGTAAGTCCATCGACTATACCTAAGTCTAATACGATAATAATCTTATTCAAGATAAATCGTAGCCCTCCTTGTTTTAGGAGTTGGCAACTGTAAGAAACGTGTTTCGGTTGTTGAGCACACTCAAGCCGTAACAGGTCAATCTTATAGAAACCGATTTCTTGATTGACATCTTAACTTGACTGAAATCGTTGGCTCATCCCTAGAGCTTTGGCGTAAGTCTAACCAAGAATGTAGTCTTAAGCTCTGACCCAAACCGGCGTGTCGTGCATACACCGAGCAAAGGGGCAAGTCAGGCTTGACACGAAAACAAGGGTCCGACTAGGCTAGCCATTGTGATCTGGTTGAGCACACTCATGATCACAAATGACTAGGGGTAAAATCGAATAGGAAGTCATATTTTGATATGATCGACAAAGAGTTCGTCTACCTACAGCCGAGTCGAACGACTTGTTGAGCTACACTCAAGGTCGGGCGACTCAAGGTTGTTGGATTCCTGCTCCCATTTAATTTTAATCATGCTTTGGAGAAAAACGATCTGTTTATTAATGGGAGAGTATAATTAGACAAAATCCATTCTAATTATATTTAAAAATATTTTGAACACATGCTAATTAGGAGTTCTAATCTTTGCAGCATGATGAGTAAGATTAATAATATCCGAGATGAGAACTTAATAACTGGTTTTAATATTAAAAGTAGCTGGTTTAAGAAGTCTATAGCAGAAAGGGAAAAATTAAGGGAAGTCTATGCCTTAACCTCTAAAATGCAAAGTGTAGTTCTTTCAGTTAATTCTACTGCATGGGTGTTAGACACCGGTGCAGGTTCTCACATTTGTAACCAGTTACAAGGATTGAGAATCAGTAGAAAACTTGTAAAGAATGAGATAATTCTCCAAGTTGGAAACGCAGCAAATGTTGATGTTGTAGCCATAGGAGATCTTAGACACACATTAGCTGGTGGAGCTAACTTGCTTTTGAAGCAATGTTACTATATCCCAAATTTCCTATGCAATATTATATCTGTCTCAGCTTTGGCTAAAGATGGTTATAATTTTACTATCAGCGGAAATGTCATGAACATTGCCCTTGATGGTAAGTTGCTAGGATTTGGGACACTCAGCAATGGAATATACACTTTAAGCAATAAGGTGGTATTAAACGTTAATACTAGAAAGCGTAAGGAATCTAGTTTTAATGAAACCTATCTTTGGCATTGTAGACTAGGCCATATCGGAGAGAAGAGACTCAGCAAGTTACATAAAGAGGGGCTCTTGGGCCTCTCGAATTATGAGTCATTCGACACTTGCGAGTCTTGCCTCAAAGGTAAGATGGCCAAAACTCCTTTTGCCAGTCAAGGGGAAAGAGTTATCGAACTCTTGGGTCTAGTACATTCCGATGTATGTGGACCCATGTCTACGTTAGCCAAAGGTGGATTTTCATATTTCGTCACGTTTACTGATGACCACTCAAGATTTGGACATGTGTTCTTGATGAAACATAAGTCCGAAACATTTGAGCGATTCAAGGAGTATCGTGCCGAAGTCGAAAAACAGACTGGGAAAAGTATTAAGATTCTTCGATCCGATCGAGGAGGAGAATACTTAAGCCATGAATTCCTCACTTACTTAAAAGAGAATGGGATTCTCTCTCAGATCACTCCTCCTTACACACCTCAACATAATGGTGTTTCAGAAAGGAGAAATCGGACCTTATTAGACATGGTTCGGTCTATGTTAAGTGAAGCTGAGTTAACTACTTCCCTCTGGGGCTATGCCCTGGAAACTGCTATATACATTCTAAATAAAGTTCCGTCAAGATCTGTGCATTTGACTCCGTATCAGATATGGACAGGGAAGAAACCCATCCTAAATCACTTGAAGGTATGGGGTTGTCCTGCTTATGTCAAAAGGCAAAATCCAGACAAACTGGAAGACAGATCTATACTGTGCAAATTTATAGGGTACCCAAGACATTCATTAGGTTATGTCTTTTACCATCCAGAACAACAAAAGATTGTTGTCTCTAGACATGCCACCTTTCTAGAGAAAGAATTCCTTGTGAAGGAGTCCACTGGCAAGGTAATTGATTTGAATGAATGCTCGGAGGAAGTACCCACACAGCAACAAGTGTCAGAACCAGTGGGAGAGTCAGAACTTGACATCTCTCAACCAGTCAGTAGGAAGTCAAGTAGGATTCCTCGAGCCCCCGAAAGGTACTACGGCTTTCTCGTAGACGGAGGAATCGAGGATAGCATCATAATTGATGATGACCCTATTAACTTCCAGGAAGCCATAAAGAGTATAGACTCTGACAAATGGCTAGATGCAATGAAATCCGAAATAGATTCCATGCACGTAAATAAGGTATGGACCTTAGAAAGCGTGCCCAAGGGAAATGTTCCCATAGGCTGCAAATGGATCTTCAAGAAGAAGATTGGAGCAGATGGAAAAGTAGAGACGTACAAGGCTAGACTGGTTGCAAAAGGATATCGTCAAATTCTAGGAATAGATTATGACGAAACCTTTTCGCCAGTAGCCATGCACAAGTCTATTCGGATAGTGCTCGCTATTGCTGCCTACTACGACTATGAAATCTGGCAAATGGATGTGAAGAATGCATTCCTAAACGGTGATTTGGAAGAGCAGATTTACATGACTCAGCCAGAAGGCTTCGAAGTCAGTGGGAGCAATGGAAAGGCGTGCAAGCTACACAGGTCCATTTATGGACTCAAGCAAGCATCAAGAAGTTGGAACATCCGTTTCGACAAAACAGTCAAAGAGTTTGGTTTTGTCAGAAATGAGGATGACACATGCATCTATAAACGAACCAGTAATAAAAATTCTTTAGTCATCCTAGTTCTATACGTAGATGACATTCTGATAATATGCAACGACATAGAGATGTTAAAGTCTGTTAAAAAATGGCTATCAACCAATTTCTCCATGAAGGACTTGGGAGAAGCATCCTACATACTGGGTGTGAAGATCCATAGAGATAGATCTAAACGGATGCTAGGACTCTCCCAAACCAGGTACATTGAAACTGTGTTAAAACGTTTTAACATGGAAAACAGTAAGGGTGGTTCATTGCCAGCCAATCATGGGATAGCCCTCACCAAGAAGATGTCACCGCAAACCGACTTGGAAAGGGCAAAGATGACCAAGATCCCATATGCTTCTGCAGTGGGATCTATCATGTACTCCATGATTTGTACCAGACCCGATGTCGCTTATGCACTAGGTGTAGTAAGCCGATATCAGTCTAACCCGGGAGAAGAACACTGGAAAGCAGTCAAGACAATTCTTAAGTACTTAAGAAGAACTAAAGACTTGGTCTTGGTCTATGGAAGTGAACACCTGAATGTTGAAGGGTTCACAGATTCAAGCTTTCAAAGTGACATGGATGATAGCAAATCAATCTCAGGATATGTTTTCACTCTCAACGGAGGAGCAGTCAGTTGGAGGAGTTCCAAACAAGTCACTATTGCAGACTCCACAATGGAAGCCGAATACATACCGGCCAACGATGCAGCAAAGGAAGCAGTCTGGATGAAGAAGTTCATTAACCAGCTCGGGATGGTTCCTGCCGTTGAAAGTCCAATACCGTTGTATTGCGACAACAATGCAGCCATCAGCCTGGTTCAAGAACCTAGATTCCACAAGAGATCCAGACATATTCTTCGCAAGTATCACCTGATTCGGGAGATTGAGCAGAGGAAAGATATAGAACTCCTTAGAGTCTCTTCAGAAGACAACTTAGCAGATCCATTCACAAAGGTGCTGGCACGTGATCGTTTAGAAAAACTAGCGTGTAAATATGGTATGAGATACCAAAATAAATAGGCCTGAGTGCAAGTGGGAGATGTAGATGCCCTCGTGGCTATTTATCTTGATGAAACATCTTGTTCAATAAATGAAAGTGTTCTTTCTGGTAAAGTATTATCTGAGTTGTTCATTACTCGGATTATTCCCTTGGATTCACAGTTAGGTCACACATGTTTCGAAATGTAGATTACGATTATGAGAAATGTCTGACCTCTAATAGCTTGAATCCTAAAAGTGTTCATGGTCATAGATGTGTCGAGAAAGGGGATATCAACACATCAGACAGACCATTGCGTCCCTGTCTGGTTGGTCTCATAACCAAGCGACTTGGTGAAGTCGGAAACAGGATGCATGTGCTCAGTAAAAGCTGAGTTCACTGAACGACCCAAACAGGGAGCTATTAAATGGTTACACATTAACTAAACTATCATTAATAACTCTAAGTGATAATAGGTAAGTTGGTCCTTAGGACTTGAGATCATTGTATGAAGCTATGTGTGGACAGTGTCACTTAGGTCTAAAGATCTAACTTCGAGGCTAGGCCTGATGAAAGATCTTAGGCTGGGTGACACTCGAAACATATGAGCTAAGTAGTGATCAACAGAGGATTCGTCTCTTCCGTTAATGGGAAGTTAGTGTCACAGGTCAGTACGGCTCTCGGTAAAACCTTGGCCAAGGTATGTTGTAACCTGTACAACCTGTATGTACCAGAGACCGATGTATACCGACCACTGCTAGCCAATGGGGTTGATAGTGTACCATACCCTAGACTAGCCGAATGACATAGTCATGACGAAGGGACTAAAACTGCGGAAATTATCATAGTCACAGTCAGAGTGATTTCGTCTGGCACTTTTGCTTAAACGAACCAATCACGTAATCGATGATCCCGAAACAGGGACGACACCTACTGCTAGTGGCCACTGTCGTCTTGAGACTTTGAGTCTCGGCCTGTAGTAAGGGTCAGGCTGTAGGGTCTCACACCGAGTAATATTCACGTCGTAGTAACAGATAGAATGTATAGAGGATATCATTAGATGTAAAGAGAATATTAAATTCACAAGTTGGTTGTGAAATTGGAGCACTTGGGAATGGAGGAAATTTCGTATGAAATCCAGAGGATCAAAGCGTGTAGGAATCGGAGCTCGGATGAGCCCAGAAACGCAAGAAAGGCAAAAGGAGGAAGTGGGATAAAACCCACTTGGCAAAACGGGCGGGGCCCGCTGACCCAGCGGGCCCGCCCGCTGAGTGCAGCGGGCCCGCCCGCTGGGCGCTGCGGGCGTGCCCTAGCGGGCGCGCCCAGTAGCCTTAGGCGGGCGCGCCCGCTAAGCTTAGCGGGTCGCCCGCCACTTAAGTTATTTTAGGGTTTTTTGTTGAAACCCTTGACGGCTACGAAATTTGGGGTTTTGCTCAACTTTGAGCAATTGTTTGAAGGGTCAAACAAACTCGGATCTCGTCGCCGTTTGTTCCTACGCGTTCACCATCGCTAGCTCTTCGAAATGATAACTTGTATCATCTCTAGAGCTCAACGATGAGTGAGGATTAATTGGTTGAAGGTTAAGGCTTTGTGTAAGCTACACTAACCAAAATTGAATTAATCCATATCCCTCTTCCTAACATTAGTCCCACATTGCTCATGACAAAAGAAGGGGAGCCGGCCTCCTATATAAATAGGTGGGCACCCCCTTCTTTGTTTCTTGCACCAAGTCTCTGATTAAGGAGCTCACGAATATTTTGAGCAAACTTAATCTAGACTAAATTTATTCTCTTCCTCTATAAATTTTCCTGTCCTCCAACCGAGTCCTAGCAAGACAACGAGGAGGTCCGAATCTGATTCGGAAGTCTACGACGCGGGTTTACTCAAGTGAAATCTTCTACGGCTTGTGATGGCTTCGGAGGCAAGGTGCGCTACGGGAGCTGATCCAGTCTGCGGCGAGGAGCGACGCAACACGGCTTGTAAGTGCGCTGCGGGAGCTGATCCAGTCTGCGACGAGGAGCGACGCAACACGGCTCGGAAGACGGCTCAGATCAATGAGCGCAAGACGGTGCGGAACATCTTGCCTGCTCCAGGGCAAGATTCCGGGTGAGTCAATTTTATATGCAATTAGATTAATTAGTAGTTAGAACTTTCTCGAGTTGGTCAGACCCAAATCGAGTCAGTAGATTTCCTGGCTTAGGGAATTTTTCCTTAGGGCTTTATTTATTAAATAGTTTAATAAATCATTTCTTCCGCTGTTTTATTTATTTTGTTCGTCCGACTTAGGACGAATAGCAATAAATTAGCTCTAAGGGACCTTGAAAATCCCTACAGTAACCACTCCTCAAATCCAACTTAGAGAACACCCTCGATCCTCCGAGCTGATCAAAGATGTCATCTATCCGAGGCAAGGGATATTTATTCTTGATAGTCACATCATTCAGCTCCCGGTAATCCACACACATGAGACGCGAACCATCCTTCTTCTTTACCAGCAACACCGGTGCTCCCCACGGAGAAACACTAGGATTGATGTATCCTTTCTGCAAAAGCTCATCCAGCTACCTACGCAACTCCTCCAACTCTGCTGGAGCCATCCGATACGGCGCCTTCGAAATAGGCTGCGCTCCTGGCATAAGATCGATCGAAAACTCGTGAGCTCGATCGGGTGGCAGTCCAGACATCTCCTCGGGGAAGACGTCGTCGAATTCACGTACCACAGCTGGTCTATCCTGCTCCATCTGCATAGCAACAATCTCCACCGGCTTGGCCCGAAACCTGACAGGACCAAGCGAACTGCTACCACGACTGAACTCGAACACTGGATGTCCGGGGATCTCGAACACCACCTTCTTCCTCCGACAATCGATCGTAGCATAGAAGCTCGCAAGCCAATCCATTCCAAGCACTGCATCGTAGTTGATGATGTCGTGGACAATAAAGTCGGCGTAAAGCTCATGTCCACAGACCACCAAAGGGCAAGAATTGCACCCAAGATGCACCGAGATCACGCCATTTCCTGTAACGATATTCCAACTCTTGGGAAGAGGGGAAGTCGTCAAGGAATGCTTCTCCACGAAGCTCCGAGAAATAATGCACATCGATGCACCAGAGTCAAAGAGGACTCGTGCAGGGAATGTGCAAACCAAAATCACACCTATCAAACAATCTAACAATCAAATCCTATTCTAACAAACAATCATATACGATCAAACAAACATAAGCTAACAATCAAAACTATCTAAGGAAGGAAACACCTAGTTTGAGGGTTACCTGCGATAACCTCATCCACAGCCTCGGTCTCCACTGCCGTCATCAGATAAGCCTGCCTCCTCGGCTGCATGGCCTGCTGAAAAGCCTGCCTCTGAGGAGCGAGAGGTGCTCCACGACCTGTAGGTACAGGTGCTCTCTGCTGCAATGGCTGTGCTGCGACTGGTTCCTTCCAAGGTAGCTTAGACTTCGGGCACTCCTTCATAGCATGAGTAGGGTCTCCACAAATCAGAAACTGTCCCAACATCTTCCTACACTGATCCTTGATATGCCCGGTCTTGCCACAGAAATGGCAAGTCTTCTGAGGAGGCACACCTGGCCTCTTGAACTGCACTGGCTGATTAGGCCTAGTCCCAGGCCTAACCACTCCTCTGACCTGCTCCATAGGCCTCTTCCCAGCTCCAGAAATCAGTCCTCTCTTCTGCTTCGCAATCCTCTCCTGTCTCCGAGCAGCTACCAGTAACTTTTGATATGACTCCATGTCCGTCGTAGACATCAGACTCTGCAAGTCTAGAGAAAGACCCTGCAGAAACCTCTGAGCCTTCTCCTCAGCATCCTCTACCATCTTCGGCGCGAAGCGACTCAGCCTAGTAAACTCCTGGTGGTACTGGTCCACCGTCAGATTCCCCTGCTTCAGCTCAATGAAGCGCTGCAACATCTCCCTCCTGGCGGCCTTCGGGAAGTACTCCTCATCGAACCTGGACTTGAAAGTAGCCCAAGGTATGGGGCTCACCAACAGCTCCTCCTCTGCATCCCACCAATTTCAGGCATTATCCTTAAGCTGCTTCTTCGCCAGATCAACCCATCCAGCCGGGTTGACCTTCGACATCTTCAGATTATCCTCAGTGTTTCTGATCCACTCCTCTGCAGCCAACGGTCCTTCAAATCCATCAAATTACGTCGGGCCCAGCTCCCGGAACTGCTTCGCTCCTAGCTCGAAGCGAGATGCACCCTGGGTATTCTGGAGTATGCCCTGCTGCACCTGCATCATCTGATGCATCATCCTCATGATCTCAGCATTGGTGGGCTCTCTATCCGGCTCCTCAGCACGATTGGGCCCACTGCCAGATCGGGTCTGTCGTCGTCCAGCCATCTAATGACATAGAAAACGAACAAACAAATTAGACTCAAAGCTTAATGACTTGGATGTTGCAACTTATTTAATGGACATTCCGTTATTATCGTTGTTCCGTTAGTTTGCAATCGCAGGTTCGAGACCTGCATGGGCCACCAACAAAACCTGTCACGCCCCGCTTCCCAAAAATGTGGTGGCGAAGCGTGAGAAGGTCCACTCAGACTTGAAGCTACAAAGCTGCAAGTCCGATAAGTGTCAATCACTTTAAACTGCAGGTCCTTGCAACGCGAAACGAAACAAAGATAATAATAAGGAAATGAGACAAAGAATAATCTCAGAATATCCATAATAATAAATTTCAACATCACAGAAAAGCCACCAGGCTAAAAGAAAAGAGTCTAAAAGAGGCCCAGCATGGCCAACGAAAGTACAAAGTACGAAAACAAAGTAATGGTGCAAGCACCGACAACTAACAGCAACCTAAAGCAAAAGCAACTCAACAGTCACTAAGACTAGTCTCCGGTATCCTCGAACTCCTCAACGAACGTAGGCTCGGGCTCAGCGTCAGCAAACACCTCATCCTCAACAACTATCTCTGGCTCAGGGTCTAACATGTGACACCCAAAAGAGCAAGGGGCACATGTCAGCAAGTCTACACGAGACTTGTGCAAGGAAACTGAAAGTAGGTAAAAGTAAAGCAACCTAGCAGTTCTAGCATGATGCAATGACATGGCAGTTAAAGTAATGAGTACAACAGGTAAAGTAAAGTAAAGTAAGGTACGAGCATGGCATTTAAACATGGCATGAATCATTCACAAGACAAGTACAAGACAAGTAAAGTAAGCACCTCGTGCACAGAGATTCTGCCTTTTGGCTAGAGTGGCTGCGCGGGCCAACTCCTAAGCTCAAGTGACCGTTTATCCCTACCCCTCCACGTGTATCGGGCATTGGTTTTCAACCAACACATGAGGCCAGCTTCTGGATCACGAGCCAGGAAGTGTTTTAAACAAGTATGGCATAGGGGTGCACCTAGCCGAACAAGGAAGTACGAGTACAAGTATTGTAGCGTGTGCTACGAATGCGACATTCAATGCATGGATGACATGACATGGCAAGTAGTAAGGCGTACAAGTAAGGAAAGTAAACGTGACAGTTTAGTATGCATGAACAACAAGTTTAAAGGGTTGGATCTAGGTTCGTTGTCAAGCTAGATCAATTAGGTGACGGATCTAGTTTCGTTGTCAAACTAGATCAAGTAGGCGTCTAGCCAGCTATCATTTCACTGACTAGTCTCTTTTACGCTAAAAACAAGGAAGTGGCCTAAAAACATGGCCCTAAGCAAGATTTGGCAAGTTTCACTTGCCTGCAAGTATCACGTCAGGGAAACACCGTCCAACGAGTCCAAAGTCATAATTCCTACGTGCACAAGTCCACCGGCCTACATCCGTTTTATTAATCTTGATTAGTGATTGCTAAAACATTTAAAATACTTTAAAAATACTGATTTTAGTCTTGGTTAGCATGCAATTGGGTTGGGGGTCCTAGGGGTGCAAAGCGTTACCTCAACACGACGCGAAAGCTACACTGGCGTCGGGTAGCGACGCCAGGGGTTGGAATAAAAGATCATGCTCCAAGTCCTGATTCCAATATAGATTCCTTGCTGGAAAGTTCAGAGCATCAACCGGAGCAACGGTTCCAGATTCCAAAGCTAGCACATGCGACGACGGGCTACGACGTGTCGCAACGTCGTACGCGGTAAACCCTCGAAGTGCAAGCACCTAGGTGGGGCCCACAGTAGTCTTAGGGACCTATGGGGGACCCACAATACCTCTGGAGAACTTGGGGGGCCCACGGTGGCAAGTGGTGCGACGGGTGCGGGGTTGCGACGAATGGCTCTCGGTCGTACATCCTCGGTGCGAGAGATTCTCTCGGTCGGACACGCTTGGTGTGAGGCTTGCAGCGCAGCGGGCTGCAGTGGTGCGGGCGGGGGCTTGGTGCGGAGGGTTTTGTCGGTCGGTGCGGAGGAATCGGTCGGTCAGACACTAGCGGAGGCGGGGCGACAGAGCGGGCGCTGTGCGGAGCGGGGATGCGGGCGACATCGGGGAATTCTCTCGGTCTGACCGAGAGCTCCTCTCGGTCGGAGCGGGCGAACGGAGCGGGCGGCTGTGCTGCGATGCGGACGGGGCTTGGTGCGGGGGCCGCTAGCGGTCGGAGCGGGGGAAATCGGCCTGTTTCGTCGGTCGGTGCGGGGTTGCTTCGTCGCAACGTTGCGACGGTTCGTCGCAACGTCAAATTTGAGTTTTGGAAGCGGCTAGGATTATTTTCTTGCGAAAATAAGTCTTTCTAAAGGTTGTTTATATAGTGTAGAGGGGTTGACTAGGTCTAGGGCTAATCCTAATGGGATTAGGAGTTTAAAATAATTTAAAATTCAAATCTCACCCTCTCCAACTCACACAAGGATTTACTGCAATCCAAATGAGCTGAGATTTGGCTCAAAAATATTTGGAAGTATTTAAAACGTAATAAAATTTTGTTGGGCCGAAAATAATTTAAAACCTAACTTTTAAAAATATTTTAAACCTTACTAAAAATATAAAGGTGGTCAAATAAACTCCAAAAATTATAAAATAAATATCGTGGTGATCGTGACGATGATAGTGAGCTAACTAAGAAGACGGATCTCAATTTCGATGTCGGACGACGAAACTAAAAATAGAAACGTCTCCCATCGAAAGTGAAAACCGCAACGTCTCTTCGAATAGGATTAGATTGTGGGAAAACGACTCGAGAAATGTCGTTCCAAATTAGTGCCACTATTTAATACTCTCAGAGACGTTCACAATGGCATATCACAACAAAGTGTTCACAAACAAATAAAGTCTAAAACAAACACGTGCACGTCCAAAAGCACGTGCACGAACAAGGTACAACGAAAAGTGGTCGTTACATCCTCCCCACCTTAGGAATGATTCCGTCCTCAGAATCAACATCAAGCATTGCTCGGAAAAAGGTGTGGGAAACGCTCTCTCTTCTCATCTTCACGCTCCCAGGTGGACTCACCAGGGGAACCGTGACGCCACTGCACTCGAACCAAGTCGACGATCCAGAATCTTAACTGGCTGCTGATCATAAGACAGATCCGAACGAACCGTAATCTCCGAGAAATCCACAGCGAGGGATGGATCACTAACGTATCGACGTAACTGAGATACGTGAAATACGTCGTGAACTCCCACAAGCGACGGTGGCAACGCCAAGCGATAAGCCACAGCTCCAACTCTCTCCAGAACATCGAACGGTCCAATGTACCTCGGACTCAGCTTGCCTCTCTACCCGAATCGAATAACTCCGCGGTTCGGAGAAATCTTCAGAAAGACATGATCGCCAGGCTGAAACTCCAAAGGCCTCCGTTTAGCATCGGCCCAATGCTTGAAACGGTCCTGCGCAATCCTCAGCTTCTCCCGGATGTTCCTCACAACATCCACGGCCTCCATAATCATCTCCGGTCCTAACAGCTCCCGATCTCCAATGTCATCCCAGCTCAGTGGCGATCGACATTTCTTTCCATATAACGCGGCGAAAGGCGCCATTCTAATACTCGACTGGTAGCTGTTATTGTAAGCAAACTCAACATGATGGAGATGATCCTCCCAAGATCCCTTAAAGTCCAGCATGCACGCTCTCAACATATCCTCCAAGATCTGAATCGTCCTCTCGGACTGGCCATCCGTCTGCGGGTGGTACGCCGTGCTGAAACTCAGACTCGTACCCAAGCTCTTCTGCAGACTCTGCCAAAACTGAGATGTGAATCTCGTGTCTCTGTCCGACACGATACTCACGGGGACTCTGTGAAGTCGTACGATCTCCTGCACGATTCACGTTACATCACTATCTAAACTAGGAAAAGGAAATAGAAACGGAGAGTAAACGTATTTACCTCCATGTATCTCCTCGCTAGCGTCTCAGTAGACTGTCCCACTCGGAAGGGAATAAAGTGCGCGGATTTGGTTAATCGGTCTACGATCACCCAAATCGCGTCATTCTGCTTCGGACTCCGAGGTAGTCCAGTTACGAAATCCATAGTGATGTGCTGCCACTTCCACTCCGGAATCGGAAGTGGTTGTAGCAACCCTGCCGTACGCTGATGCTCCGCCTTTACTTGTTGGCAAACCAAACACTTGGCTACACTCCGAGCCACACTCCTCTTCATACCATGCCACCAAAAATTCAGACGAAGATCCTTGTACATCTTGGTGCCACCAGGATGCACAGAATACGGCGAACTGTGTGCCTCCACCAATAATTCCTCTCTGATATCTCCAGCTGGCACACACAACCTGGCTCTAAATCTCAACGAACCATCCTCATGAATCAAAAAGTCCGTCCGCAGACCGGCTTCCACCTGCTCCCGAATCTTCACAAGCTTAGCATCTCCAGCCTGTCCAGCCTTGATCCTATCCACGATCGTCGATTGTATTTGCATGCTCATCAACGAAGAAGTCTCTCCAGGAAGAATAATCTCGATACCGGTCTCGCAAAAATCCTGCTGCAATCTCCACTGCGAGGTCAACATCATCACCGCTGGAAGTCTGCTCAGCGCATCCGGAATCACATTCACCTTGCCGGGGTGATACTGCAAGTCAATCTTGTAGTCTGCCATGAGCTCCAACCATCGACGCTGTCGCATGTTGAGCTCCTTCTGCGTAAAGATATACTTCAAGCTTTTGTGATCAGTGAAGATCTTCACCTTCTCACTCTGCAGGAAATGCCTCCAAATCTTCAGCTCAAACACGACAGCAGCCAACTCCAAATCATGTGTCGGGTAATTCTTCTCATGAGCCTTAAGCTGACAAGAAGCATACGCAACCACATGCCCATGCTGATGCAACACACATCCAAGACCTTTGCCAGAAGTATCGCAAAAGATCTCGAATCCTCCACTCCGATCAGGCACATCAAGTACAGGGGCAGTCGTCAATCTCTCCTTCAGAATACCAAAAGCCTTCTCGCAATCATCAGACCAAACATATGGTACATCCTTCCGCGTCAGTCTGGTCATCGGCTCAACAATCCGGGAAAATTCCTTAATGAAACGTCGATAATATCCTGCAAGTCCAAGGAAGCTCCGGATCTCAGACGCCGACTGCGGAACCGGCCACTCTCTGATAGCCACAATCTTCTCGGGATCCACAGAAATTCCATCACCAGACACCACATGCCCGAGAAAGGAAACTCTATCCAGCCAGAACTCGCACTTGGAATACTTAGCATACAAATGATGCTTCCTCAAAATCTCCAACACTGTCCTCAAGTGAGAGGCATGCTCTTCCTCTGACTTTGAATAGATCAGGATGTCGTCAATAAAGATAACGAAAAACTTGTCTAGAAAGTCGTAGAAGATCAAATTCATCAGGTTCATAAAGACTGCGGGCGCATTGGTTACACCGAAGGGCATAATCATGAACTCGTAGTGACCATACTTCGTCCTGAACGCTGTCTTCGGGATGTCGTCCTTCTTCACCTTAAGCTGATGGTAACCACTCCTCAAATCCAACTTAGAGAACACCCTCGATCCTCCGAGCTGATCAAAGATGTCATCTATCCGAGGCAAGGGATATTTATTCTTGATAGTCACAGCATTCAGCTCCCGGTAATCCACACACATGCGACGCGAACCATCCTTCTTCTTTACCAGTAACACCGGTGCTCCCCACGGAGACACACTAGGATTGATGTATCCTTTCTGCAAAAGCTCATCCAGCTGCCTACGCAACTCCTCCAACTCTGCTGGAGCCATCCGATACGGCGCCTTCGAAATAGGCTGCACTCTCGGCATAATATCGATCGAAAACTCGTGAGCTCGATCGGGTGGCAGTCCAGACATCTCCTCGGGGAAGACGTCGTCGAATTCACGTACCACAGCTGGTCTATACTGCTCCATCTGCATAGCAACAATCTCCACCGGCTTGGCCCAAAACCTGACAGGACCAAGCGAACTGCTACCACGACTGAACTCGAACACTGGATGTCCGGGGATCTCGAACACCACCTTCTTCCTCCGACAATCGATCGTAGCATAGAAGCTCGCAAGCCAATCCATTCCAAGCACTGCATCGTAGTTGATGATGTCGTGGACAATAAAGTCAGCGTAAAGCTCATGTCCACAGACCACCAAAGGGCAAGAATTGCACCCAAGATGCACCGAGATCACGCCATTTCCTGTAACGATATTCCAACTCTTGGGAAGAGGGGAAGTCGTCAAGGAATGCTTCTCCACGAAGCTCCGAGAAATAATGCACATCGATGCACCGGAGTCAAAGAGGACTCGTGCAGGGAATGTGCAAACCAAAATCACACCTATCAAACAATCTAACAATCAAATCCTATTCTAACAAACAATCATATACGATCAAACAAACATAAGCTAACAATCAAAACTATCTAAGGAAGGAAACACCTAGTTTGAGGGTTACCTGCGATAACCTCATCCACAGCCTCGGTCTCCACTGCCGTCATCAGATAAGCCTGCCTCCTCGGCTGCATGGCCTGCTGAAAAGCCTGCCTCTGAGGAGCGAGAGGTGCTCCACGACCTGCAGGTACAGGTGCTCTTTGCTGCAACGGCTGTGCTGCGACTGGTTCCTTCCAAGGTAGCTTAGACTTCGGGCACTCCTTCATAGCATGAGTAGGGTCTCCACAAATCAGGCACTGTCCCAACATCTTCCTACACTGATCCTTGATATGCCCGGTCTTGCCACAGAAATGGAAAGTCTTCTGAGGAGGCACTCCTGGCCTCTTGAACTGCACTGGCTGATTAGGCCTAGTCCCAGGCCTAACCACTCCTCTGACCTGCTCCATAGGCCTCTTCCCAGCTCCAGAAATCAGTCCTCTCTTCTGCTTCGCAATCCTCTCCTGTCTCCGAGCAGCTACCAGTAACTTCTGATATGACTCCATGTCCGTCGTAGACATCAGACTCTGCAAGTCTAGAGAAAGACCCTGCAGAAACCTCTGAGCCTTCTCCTCAGCATCCTCTACCATCTTCGGCGCGAAGCGACTCAGCCTAGTAAACTCCTGATGGTACTGGTCCACCATCAGATTCCCCTACTTCAGCTCAATGAAGCACTGCAACATCTCCCTCCTGGCGGCC
Source organism: Scilla litardierei (assembly GCA_030789695.1). Classification (NCBI taxonomy): domain Eukaryota; kingdom Viridiplantae; phylum Streptophyta; class Magnoliopsida; order Asparagales; family Asparagaceae; genus Scilla; species Scilla litardierei. The sequence goes on from CM061142.1 coordinate 475,690,855, forward strand.
TTCGGAAAGTACTCCTCATCGAACCTGGACTTGAAAGTAGCCCAAGGTATGGGGCTCACCAACAGCTCCTCCTCTGCATCCCACCAATTTCAGGCATTATCCTTAAGCTTCTTCTTCGCCAGATCAACCCATTCAGCCGGGTTGACCTTCGACATCTTCAGATTATCCTCAGTGTTTCTGATCCACTCCTCTGCAGCCAACGGTCCTTCAGATCCATCAAAGTACGTCGGGCCCAGCTCCCGAAACTGCTTCGCTCCTGGCTCGAAGCGAGAGGCACCCTGGGTATTCTGGAGTATGCTCTGCTGCACCTGCATCATCTGATGCATCATCCTCATGATCTCAGCATTGGTGGGCTCTCTATCCGGCTCCTCAGCACGATTGGGCCCACTGCCAGATCGGGTCTGTCGTCGTCCAGCCATCTAATGACATAGAAAACGAACAAACAAATTAGACTCAAAGCTTAATGACTTGGATGTTGCAACTTATTTAATGGACATTCCGTTATTATCATTGTTCCGTTAGTTTGCAATCGCAGGTTCGAGACCTGCATGGGCCACCAACAAAACCTGTCATGCCCCGCTTCCCAAAAATGTGGAGGCGAAGCGTGAGAAGGTCCGCTCAGACTTGAAGCTACAGAGCTGCAAGTCCGATAAGTGTCAATCACTTTAAACTGCAGGTCCTTGCAACGCGAAACGAAACAAAGATAATAATAAGGAAATGAGACAAAGAATAATCTCAGAATATCCATAATAATAAATTTCAACATCACAGAAAAGCCACCAGGCTAAAAGAAAAGAGTCTAAAAGAGGCCCAGCATGGCCAACGAAAGTACAAAGTACGAAAACAAAGTAATGGTGCAAGCACCGACAACTAACAGCAACCTAAAGCAAAAGCAACTCAACAGTCACTAAGACTGGTCTCCGGTATCCTCGAACTCCTCAACGAACGTAGGCTCGGGCTCAGCGTCAGCAAACACCTCATCCTCAACAACTATCTCTGGCTCAGGGTCTAACATGTGACACCCAAAAGAGCAAGGGGCACATGTCAGCAAGTCTACAAGAGACTTGTGCAAGGAAACTGAAAGTAGGTAAAAGTAAAGCAACCTAGCAGTTCTAGCATGATGCAATGACATGGCAGTTAAAGTAATGAGTACAACAGGTAAAGTAAAGTAAAGTAAGGTACGAGCATGGCATTTAAACATGGCATGAATCATTCACAAGACAAGTACAAGACAAGTAAAGTAAGCACCTCGTGCACAGAGATTCTGCCTTTTGGCTAGAGTGGCTGCGCGGGCCAACTCCTAAGCTCAAGTGACCGTTTATCCCTACCCCTCCACGTGTATCGGGCATTGGTTTTCAACCAACACATGAGGCCAGCTTCTGGATCACGAGCCAGGAAGTGTTTTAAACAAGTATGGCATAGGGGTGCACCTAGCCGGACAAGGAAGTACGAGTACAAGTATTGTAGCGTGTGCTACGAATGCGACATTCAATGCATGGATGACATGACATGGCAAGTAGTAAGGCGTACAGGTAAGGAAAGTAAATGTGACAGTTTAGTATGCATGAACAACAAGTTTAAAGGGTTGGATCTAGCTTCGTTGTCAAGCTAGATCAATTAGGTGACGGATCTAGTTTCATTGTCAAACTAGATCAAGTAGGCGTCTAGCCAGCTATCATTTCATTGACTAGTCTCTTTTACGCTAAAAACAAGGAAGTGGCCTAAAAACATGGCCCTAAGCAAGATTTGGCAAGTTTCACTTGCCTGTAAGTATCACGTCAGGGAAACGCCGTCCAACGAGTCCAAAGTCACAATTCCTACGTGCATAAGTCCACCGGCCTACATCCGTTTTATTAATCTTGATTAGTGATTGCTAAAACAGTTAAAATACTTTAAAAATACTGATTTTAGTCTTGGTTAGCATGCAATTGGGTTGGGGGTCCTAGGGGTGCAAAGCGTTACCTCAACACGACGCGAAAGCTACACTGGCGTCGGGTAGCGACGCCAGGGGTTGGAATAAAAGATCGCGCTCCAAGTCCTGATTCCAATATAGATTCCTCGCTGGAAAGTTCAGAGCATCAACCGGAGCAACGGTTCCAGATTCCAAAGCTAGCACGTGCGACGACGGGCTACGACGTGTCGCAACGTCGTACACGGCAAACCCTCGAAGAGCAAGCACCTAGGTGGGGCCCACAGTAGTCCTAGGGACCTATGGGGGACCCACAATACCTCTGGAGAACTTGGGGGGCCCACGGTGGCAAGTGGTGCAACGGGTGCGGGGTTGCGACGAATGGCTCTCGGTCGTACAGCCTCGGTGCGAGAGATTCTCTCGGTCGGACACGCTTGGTGCGACCAAAGTATGGACACTACGAGTTTGTGGTTATCATCAGTTGAAGGTGAAGAAGGAAGATGTTCCGAAGACAGCGTTCAGGACAAAGTATGGACACTACGAGTTTGTGGTTATGCCTTTCGGTGTAACCAATACACCCGCAGTTTTCATGAATCTGATGAACCTGATTTTCTACGACTTTTTAGATAAGTTTGTCATTATCTCTATTGACGATATTCTGATCTATTTAAAGTCAGAGGAGGAGCATGCCTCGCACTTGAGGACGATGTTGGATATCCTGAGGAGGCATCGTTTGTATGCTAAGTTTTCGAAGTGCGAGTTTTGGCTGTACAGAGTTGCTTTTCTCGGGCATGTGGTGACTGGAGATGGTATTTCAATGGATCCCGAGAAGATCAGGGCCATCAGAGAGTGGTCTGTTCCGCAGTCAGCGTCTGAGATTCAGAGTTTCATTGGGCTTGCTGGTTACTATCGGCGCTTCATTAATGACTTTTCCCGTATTGCCGAGCCGATGACCAGATTGACGCGGAAGGATGTACCTTTTGTTTGGTCGGGTGATTGTGAGAATGCTTTTGGTGTTCTGAGGGAGAGATTGACGACTGCCCCTATTCTTGTTGTGCCTGATCGCAGCGGTGGATTTGAGATCTTTTGCGATGCTTCTGGCAAGGGTCTCGGTTGTGTGTTGCATCAACACGGGCATGTTGTGGCATATGCTTCGTGTCAGCTCAAGACTCATGAGAAGAATTACCCGACACATGATTTAGAGTTGGCTGCTGTCGTGTTTGCGCTCAAGATTTGGAGACACTTCCTGCTGAGTGAGAAAGTGAAGATCTTCACCGATCACAAAAGCTTGAAGTATATTTTCACTCAGAAGGAGCTCAACATGCGACATCGTCGATGGTTGGAGCTCATGGTGGATTATGAGATTGATTTGCAGTATCACCCTGGCAAGGTGAATGTGGTTCCTGATGCGCTGAGTAGGCTTCCAGCGGTGATGATTTTGACCTCGCAGTGGAGATTACAGCAGGATTTTTGTGAGTCTGGTGTGGAGATTGTTCTTCCTGGAGAGGCTTCTTCGTTGATGTGTATGCAGATACAGTCGACGATCGTGGATCGGGTCAAGGTTGGCCAGGCTGAGGATCCGAAGCTGGTGAAGATTCGGGAGCAGGTGGAAGCCGGTCTGTGGACTGACTTTTTGATTCATGAGGATGGCTCGCTGAGGTTTGTAGCCAGGTTGTGTGTGCCAGCTGGGGATATTAGAGAGGAGTTGTTGGTGGAGGCACACAGTTCACCGTATTCTGTGCATCCTGGTGGGACCAAGATGTACAAGGATCTTCGTCTGAACTTTTGGTGGCATGGTATGAAGAGGAGTGTGGCTCAGAGTGTAGCCAAGTGCTTGGTTTGCCAGCAAGTGAAGGCGGAGCATCAGCGTACGGCAGGGTTGCTACAACCGCTTCCGATTCCGGAGTGGAAATGGCAACACATCACTATGGATTTTGTGACTGGACTACCTCAGAGTCCGAAGCAGAATGACACGATTTGGGTGATCGTAGATCGATTGACCAAATCCGCGCACTTTATTCCATTCCGAGTGGGACAGTCCACTGAGGCGCTAGCGAGGAGATATATGGAGGTAAAGTCTTTTGCTCTCCGTTTTATTTCCTTTTCCTAGTTTAGATAGTGATGTAACGTGAATCGTGCAGGAGGTCGTGCGACTTCACGGAGTCCCCGTGAGCATCGTGTCGGACAGAGACACGAGGTTCACATCTCAGTTCTGGCAGAGTTTGCAGAAGAGTTTGGGTACGCGTCTGAGTTTCAGCACGGCGTACCATCTGCAGACGGATGGCCAGTCCGAGAGGACGATTCAGATCTTGGAGGACATGCTGAGGGCGTGCATGTTGGATTTCAAGGGTTCGTGGGAGGACCATCTACATCTGGTAGAGTTTTCCTACAACAACAGCTTCCAGGCGAGTATTGGCATGACGCCTTTCGCCGTTCTTTATGGGAGGAAATGTCGATCGCCATTGAGTTGGGATGACGTTGGTGATCGGGAGTTATTGGGCCCTGAGATGATTGTGGAGGCCGTGGATGTTGTCAGGAACATTCGGGAGAGGTTGAGGATTGCTCAGGACTGTTTTAAGCATTGAGCGGATGCTAAACGTCGTCCTTTGGAGTTTCAGCCGGGCGACCATGTATTCTTGAAGATTTCCCCGAATCGTGGTGTGATTCGCTTTGGGAAGCGAGGGAAGTTGAGCCCGTGATACATTGGACCGTTTGACATTCTGGAGAAAGTTGTCGAGGTAGCCTACCGCTTAGCCTTGCTGCCATCTTTGGAAGGAGTTCACAATGTTTTCCATGTGTCGCAGCTTCGTCAATACATTAGCGATCCATCCATGCTGTGGATTTCTCGGAGATTACCGTTCGCCCTGATATGACGTATGACCAGCAGCCAGTGCTGATTCTGGACAGGCGTCAGAAGTCACTTCGGAACAAGGTTGTCAATCTTGTGAGGGTGATGTGGCGACACGGCTCGCCTGGAGAGTCTACTTGGGAGAACGAGGATGAGATGCGAGAGCGTTACCCACTTTTGTTTCCGGACACGTGAGTATTGGGAAATTCCGAGGACAGAATTTTTCTTAAGTTGGGGAGGATGTAACGACTGGTTTTCATGTATCTGGATTAATTATATTATATATATATGTTTTGGTGGATTTTCTCCTCATGTGTGGTTTTCGTCTCCGTAGCTTTCATTTTCGATCGTTTCGTCGTGATTTTCTAGCTTCTTCCTTGGAATCGTCGATTTTGGAGTAAGTCATTCGTGACGGGCTTCATATCGGTCATATCTTATTGTTAGATCAAGCCTAGGAGTCTTAGGAATCGATCCCGGAGCTTCGCGCTCCATTTCGGAACTTTCTGTGCACGTTAGCCGGTACAAGAAGGGGAACCGACCGACTAGATGACGATTTAGTCGGTCGACAAACCTTCATGGACCGACTAGTGGGCTTTGTTAATTACTCAGGAGTTACTGTTTATCGTTAGTCGGTCTAAGAACATTTGTCGACCGACTAGGTTGTAAACTAGTCGGTCAGCAATCGTTCTTTAACCGACTAGCTCTATGATCATTTTTGATACCAAGTACTATTCATTCTTAGTCGGTTTAAGAACGTTCGTCGACCGACTAGATGAGAAACTAGTCGATCAGTAGTTGTTCTTTGACCGACTAAATCTAAATCCTATTTTTGTACAGGAGTTACTGTTTACACTTAGTCGGTCTGCGTTGGTCAACCGACCGACTAGTTCCCAAACTAGTCGGTCAGAGGTTGCTCTTTGACCGACTAATCAGTGTCGAAACCCTAATTTCTGGGCAGCCGCCAGGTCGTTTTCTATTTAAACCACACTTCGTTTCTTTTCTTTCTTTCTCTTCTCCTGGCCTCTTTCCTTCCCCCTTGACCTCTGATCTTCCCCAACCTTCCCCTAGCCTTCCTCCTCATCAAGAGCATCTCCCCCTCTCCATTTAGGCCGACCACCATGCCCTAGGCCATCTCCAACCCCCAAAAATCCCCAAAATCCCATTTCTCCAGAATTTCTCCCCATTTCCAGATCTGAACCCTAGGTTCCCCGGATCGTTTCTTCCGTCACCGTGCTTGCTCTGCATCGTTCTTCCGCTAACGATTCGGTAATAAATCAAACTCTTAATATTCTCATAACCCATTTGTGTTTTTGTGAAACCCTAATAAAACTAGGTTGGATGTTGTTTTAATGTTGTTTTGCCATGGCAGCGATCTCATCTCCGTAGTTAGCATTTGTGTGACGGCCTCGTTGATCTTCATCCTCGGTGCTAGGCAAGTGAAACTTGCCACTTAGGGTTTTAGGCCATGTCTTAGGCCATTTGCTTGTTGTAGGCGTAAAAGAGACTAGGCGACGAAATGATACTTGCCTAGGCGCAATTTCACGAACTAGCTTGACAACGAAGCTAGATCCGACATTTATCATGTTGCACAACTACCATGTCATGTTTAATTTCCATTAACGGTACGCAAATTAATTGTCATGTCATTGCATTCTTTAAGTGTTCACGTGATTGCGTAGCTCCGCTACACCTTGTGAAATGATTGAGGCTAGGTGCACCCCTATGCCAAATGAAATACGCTTCTGGTTTGTGATCCAGGAAACGAGCTCTTGTGCGGGGCAACCCTGGCTCATTTACTGAGAATCGTGTACAGGGACCCTGGCTCGTTTACACGTGGGTTTTGGGGTAAGAGTTAAGCGGCCATTCAACTGGGAGTCTGCCCGATCAGCAACTGCAGTTGTAAGGCGTAAACTCTGGGTTCTGGGGTAGTGTTAAGTGGCCAATCAGTGTGAATGTCCAATAGTTCAGCTGTAAGGCGTAAACATCTACAAACAACTTGAAATGTTACTAGTGAAAAGATTGAGATTGTTAGTAGCTTGGCTACTCTTGACATGCCCTGATAATGGTTCTCTTGTACTTATTGTTTCACCATGTCTTACTTGTGCACTCATACCATAACTGCCATGTCATGCATACTATAACTGCTAGGTTGTTAGTTTGCCTTACTTTCAGTTTCCTTGCCCAAGTCTTTTAGACTTGCTGACATGTGCCCTTTTACTCTTTTGGGTGACACATGTTAGATCCTGAGCCTGAGTTCGTTGTTGAGGACGAGGTGTTTGCGGACACCGAGCCCGAGCCTATGTTGGACGAGGACTTCGTAGACACGGGCGATCAGTCGTAGAGACTGTTTGTGTTATTGTTTAGACTGTTCTGTTGTCGGTGCGTGGCACCAATACTTTGTTATGTTGTCCCTTTTGTTGGCCTTGTTCTGGGCCTTTAGACTCTTTCTTTTAGCCTGGTGGCTTTTCTGGATGTTGAACTAAATTTTCATGTTGGACAAATTCTGAGATTTGAGATTTTATTTCTGTCTCTCCTTGTGTTATTATTGTTGTTCCGTTTGTGGTTACAGGGACCTGCTTATATTTTATTGACGCTTATCGGGTTTGGGGCTTCACAGCTCCACTCTCGTGCGGACCTTTTCACGTCTCGCCTCCATTTTAGGGAAGCGGGGCGTGACAGTATTTAAACCCAGTTTTTGCCCTAGTTAAAGGAGCTTTTTGCAGCCTTTTTCATAACTTTTCAGAACTTTTTAGATTAATTAGATTTAGGCTTTCTTTTTGGATATTAAAAGGCTACTCTATTTGGATTCTCATTGGATATCATTGGATCTTCATTGGTTTGTCTATTTTCTATCAAAAACTCAATTTTTATTTGTTATTTCTCTATTGCAATGAATTCTCTTGATATTATTATTGATTTTTCTGAGGATTTCATGATGAATAGTGAGTAGTGCCATCGTCTTAGGGCGTAGGGATGAACCCTATGAACCCTATTTCTGAATTGTGATGAAATTGTGAAATTGTTGCTAGAATTGATTAGGGTTAGGTTGGGATTGATTAATTACGGATAGCTAGGGATTCATATCGATTGGGATTTGCAAAAGATTGGGTCCCAATTGATAGGAAGGCCTAGATATTCGATTTAGATTGACAATTGGATCTCTCTAGACTTGGTTTGTAAGAGATTGGGCCAAAGCTAGGATTTTCAATTGTGAATCTATACCCATATCCATTTGTAAGAGATTGGACGGATAGGAACTATCGCAACCTAGGTCGTAGCTCGAGTTTGCATGAGAGTGGGCTCGAGATATGATTGAACGATGATGTCATTCTTCACGCTAGCGGCTTAGGCTAGGGTTTGCAAGAGATTGGACCATGTCCTAGGTTTGCTATAGACCGGCAATAGCACGAGAGCGTGAGCTTGGTTCTACATTTAGTTGCGACTAGTTCACCCACATTTAAGTTTAGCAATGACGAAACCTATGAATCACAATGATGAGAGACGGTCCGTAGCGGGGATTCCCTATCCCTAGACGTTTTATTAATTTGATATTTTCTCTTGATATTTGCACAATTGTGACTGTTTACCCCAAACTATTCTCGACCCTCTTGATAGCTAGGTGATTGGAAGAAGACACTGTCATTTGTTCCTCCTTGAGTTCGATACCCGCTCGCCGCTACACCGTGCGCTTGCGGTAAGACTACAACATCTTTTGTCCCGGGTGTGTGTACTCCTGGGGCTACGAGCAAGTTTTTGGCACCGTTGCCGGGGAGGCAACAATGTTTTATTTTCCTACTTAGCTATTTCTTTTTGTTTTATTAATTTTTTATTTCACTCCTCTATCGTGCTAACATTTCCTTTGAAACTCTGTTTCTCTTTGCATGAACACGAGATCGACGGTGGATCCAGAGGATAGTATATTTGATCCGGAGATCGAACGTACCGAGAGGAGGATCAGAGCCGAGAGAAGGCACGCTATGGAGGATAATTGTATGAACCGCATGAAGACACCGGAGGAACTAGCTGCACGTATGGCGAGGATCATATCCATCAGAGATAGGCTTAGGCCTAAGACTTCCTCCACTACCTCTTCCATCGCTATGCCGGAGTTGGCGGCGGATAAGAATTTTGAGCTCAAGACGGGATTAGTGGTCTTAATGCAACAAGACCCATTCCATGGTAACTCCCATGAGAATCCACATTATCACATCCAGCTATTCTTATTCAAATGCGCCACCTTTCAAATGCCGGGAGTTTCCGTTGATGCTATCCACTTGAGACTCTTTTCCTTCACCCTTAGAGACAAAGCTTTATATTGGTTGAGGACGCAGGCGGAAGGGGTATTCACTACTTGGGATGAGTTGGCTAGTGCTTTTGTTGACAAATTCTACCCGCCATCTAAGATAGTGAAGATTAGAAGTGCACTCATGTCCTTCAAGCAAGGACCGCAAGAGAACTTATACGAGGCGTGGGAGCGCTTCAAGGATTTACAGCATCAATGCCCCATCACAGTATAGAAGAATGAGAGCTAGTTCACAGTTTTTATAATGGATTCCAACCGGGCACGAAACAGATCATAGATGCAACCGCCAACGGAGCCATTCTTTCCAAAACGGCGGATGAAGCTACGACCCTATTAGAGGAGATGGTTACTAATAATCAACAATGGGGCGATGAGCGAGGACATTCTTCTAACTCTTTGAAGCCCACTAGCATATATGAAGCCAAGGCCGTAGCGGAGCTTTCGAACAAATTTGACTCTCTCCACAAGGTAGTGGAGAGATTGGAGAAGTATATCACCGAGCCACATGGAGCTCCCTCTACATCTACGCCGGTGAGAAATATGAGCGATTGGCAAGATCCATCTCAAGTCATGTTCGTAGGAGGAGAGCAAGGAGAGGGAGCATGGGAGCAAGTGCAATATGTTGCGGGGAACTCCGGTTATTGGGCCAACCCGGCCGCAAGGAACCATCCGGGATTTTCGTATGCAAATAATGAAGGAGCCCTAAACCCACCAACACCGCAACAACCTCAAGCTAGGCCTCCACCTCCTCAACATCAATACCAACCAAGGGCACCACCGCAACAAAATTACCCGCCTAGGCAACAAGCGGGACCATATAGGCCGCTCGGTTATAACCAAGGATGGAGAGCTCCCAACCCACCACAAGTTCAGCCACGATCGGATCATGAAGGTAGGGTGGAGGAATTCATGGTGGAGCAAAGAAAAATCAATGCTAGGTTGACGGCGCAACATGATTCACTAAATACCGTCGTTGCACAACTTGGAGAGCAACTCGCATTGCTAAACAAGCACACTCAACAATTGCCGGCTCAACCGGAGCCTAATCCACGGAATAATACCAGCCACATAAATGCGGTAGTGGCGGTCACAACTAGGGGCGGGAAGGATACTACTCCCGTCATGGTCCAAACAAAGGAGCCCGTGAAAGAAATCTTGGATGACAAGAAGTCAGCGATTGAGGAGGAGAGCCCAAAGGAGCCACAAGGAGGCGTAAATTTTGAAGTGAAGAAGCCCAATGAGGAGCGCACCTACATGCCGCCGGTGCCATTTCCATAACGGTTAGCAAGAGCAAAAATTGAGAAGAGGCTCGCTAAGTTCCTTGAATGTTTGAGGGGAGTTAGTCTCAACATACCCTTTCTATATGCTATAGTGGAGATCCCGTCGTATGCTAAATTCTTGAAGGACTTGATATCGGGAAAGAAGAGGAAGGAGAAAATAATGCTCGCCAAACAAGGGACTTAGTTCAACCGGAAGGAAAAGGCGCCCGCTAAATTCAAGGATCCCGGTAGCTTCCGCATCCCGTGCACACTTGGAGGAGCCCCATTGCAAAAGGCTTTAGTTGACTTGGGAGCAAGTGTGAGCCTAATGCCCCTTAACATGTTCCAAAAATTGAATACGAGGACCGACTTGAAGCCAACCGACATGAGGATACAACTAGCGGATGGTCGGGTCACTAGGCCGGTAGGGATTACGGAGGACATCCCGCTACAAGTTCCGGGAGGGATACGCTTGCCTTGCGATTTTGTCGTCATGGACATCAAGGAAGAGGGTGACACTTCACTTAGTCTTGGACGCCCGTTCTTAGCCACCGCCGGCGTTATAGTCGACGTGAGAGAGTGCATATTATCCTTGAATGTCGGGAATATCGAGGTTGAGTTTCACATACCCAAAGCCATGAATCACATGCCCTACCAAGAGGAGTTGGACTATGTGGACCTCCTTGATGAGGTGATCGAAGAAGCCATTTCGCACTCCATCGGTGCTCTCCATGAAGACGGCCTTGAAGAAGGCCAAATTTCTAGTGTTGAAGAAAAGTTGGAGGACCCTCTGGATAGCCCCATGGCCGATGATGAAGGCGACGCTGATGTCTCACGGATAAGCGAGCTTTGCAAGCTCTCGACGGCTAAGAATCCAAAGAAAGCTCCGCTGAATAGAAGATCGTCATCACCGATGAGAGGGAAGATTGGTGCTAGCTCAAGCTTGGGGGACTTATCCCCCAACTTTATCCATGATGAGGGGATGCTGAGGAAGGACGACGACCACCACCAACCAAATCCAAGTGGCCTTCCCGGCAAATTTGACGGGCGCATCTCATATGCACCCAACATCATGCGCTAAATGAAAATCTTAAGGGGTCCAGCTCATGACCTTAAACGAGTGCTTGTCGGGAGGCAACCCGACGGTTTTATATCATTTTTAGTTGATTTTTATTTTTATTTTAGATTTTTCTTAGTGTTTAGAGTCTAGTGTCTATGAAAATCGTGACAACGGGTCCTAATTTTCATGACAGGAGATGGAGAAAGAGAGATCATTCAAATGGAGGATGGCCAAGGCAAGGGAGAGCGCTTCAGGAATGCACTCAAGCCCCAGGATGAAGAAGGAGCCGACTGGAGGAAGAAAAACAGAGAATGGAGCAAAAACAGAGAGCCGTTGCAGAAAACAGGATGCCACTCGGCCGAGCAAAGACTCCATTCGATCGAGTGGAGTGCCAATCAGGGAAGTTTCTGTTGACCAACTCTCTGTTAATTTTTTGCTTTACAGTGTAATTGGCCACTCGGCCGAGTGAAACAGATACCCTAAAAATTGCTGAGTGGCTAACCCACTAGGCCGAGTGGAACTTTTCCATTCGACCGAATGAGAAAAGTCACTCGGCCGAGTCGTAACTTTTGGGAGATATTTTTCGAAATTTTATTATATAACCCACTCGACCGAGTCGTATCATCCCTATATAAGCTGAGGGCGCTGAGCGAATTCCAAAAAAAATCAAAATTCCCCAGATTTCTTCGCCTTCGCTCGAGCCGCTTCAGTTGCTGTCGATCGCATCCGCGTTCCTTCACCGGATCCAACCCCGACCGCTGGCGAGGAGCGACTGTCCACCGACGTCGGCCCCACCCCGCCGCAGCATACCGCCGGCGCCGCCCTACACCGCCGTCGCTCGCCCCATTTCGCCAAAAACGCCTATTTTCTCCCCATTTCTCCTATTTTGTATGCCAGTTACTCCCCAAATTCAAATCAAATTTTATTTATATCTATTATCACATATCTCCCCCATGAATATTGAGTATTATTTGCTGATTTTACCGTTTGCTTTTCAGGTTAGCTTGGGGGATCTTTGGGGAGCTTTTTTGATGCATACGGAGCTTTGTGGAGGAGGCGTATCTTCGCACCCATAGCTGATTGCTCTCGCGGCGTGTTCAGGTATACTCGTTTCATTATTTAGCGCGCCACATTTTGTTTTGGGTGGGCTCGTTGCGCGTCACACATGCTGCCACGTCGTAGTTCATGCACGTGGGAGCCCGCTTCGAAGCGGAAGAAGTCAGGTGATCCTGGCTCCTCTTCTGCTAGGGCGGACTCCCCTCCACCTAGCCCACCACCACCTACACAGCCGCTTCCTGCTGATCCCGTTCCACCACCCGCTCCCGTCGTCGGGCCGATGGGGATTACGTTTCGAAATGACGCACACCGTGCCAGATTCGAGCGTATCTGCCATCGCTCGATAATACCCTCTAGGTTTGCACACCTAGCTGACCTAGACTGCCTAGGGGTACTTGAGGGACTTCTCACATTGTACGACAACGTGGGATGGCGTGATTTTCTGTCGGTGTCGGCGGATACTTACAGCCGTCCGACACTAGAGGTCCTTAGTTCCATTGACCAGACCCCTGGAGGATGCTCCTTCCGTTTGATGGATCGAGAGTGCGAGGTCACTCTCGACATGCTTAGAGCATTTTCCAGTGGCTCGCCGTCCCGGTCCCAGACCGCACCTACGCTCCCACGCACATCCCACCCCCGTCGTTCGACACTCACACCTTCTGGACACGGATCACGGGATCCCTACTCGCCTTTGACCCTCGTAGGGCCAAGGCATCTGCTATTGTCCACCACTGCCTCCGCATTGCACAGCGCCTTATGGCGACTACTTTTCTTGCGAGGTACGAGCCCGGGACGCTATCTACGCCAGATCTCTATATGCTCTATGCAATGACACGCCCTAGGGTTCTAGATAGGGGTAGTGATGATTTGGTCCCCGTCGTCGAGATCGACATTGCCAGTTGGTTTTTGGACCGCATTATTATTTCTGTCGGCGCTCGTACGCCTATCTGTTGCGGCGGTCTGATCACCCTCTTGGCCCTTATGACCGGCATTGACCTTCCTGATGACCTGCGTCGAGCTCCGGACCCCACTACGCTTTCTATAAATGTTATGGCCCAGATGAAGATGCTTCGTCCCCATGGTCGTCAGCACTGGGTGTGGCTGCACGGTCCCTTCAGCGCGGATTACATGGTTCTGCCGAGCCCTACTCGGACACATATTGGACCAGATGGCGGAGACTGGCTTCCAGCCATGGATCTCCTTATCCCCGCCGTCTACGTGCTTGAGCCCGAGGGTGCTCAGCAGGAGCCCCTCGTTCCACCCGTCGACCCCGTGATCCCTCAGCCTGCTCCTGCCCTGTCTGCACCTCCCGACACCTCTGTCCACACGTCTGTTAGTGTCGGGAGCACTTTAGCTGAGTCATCCACCACCACCACCACCACTGTGCCTCTTTCTACCGAGCCCATTACCTCTCTGAGCCCCGAGCATCCCACCACCATTTTAGAGAGCGGTGAGTCCTCTTTCACTGCCGCAGTAGAGACCTTATCCTGACTGTTGTTCTCGACTCCTGGGGAGTCATCTTTTGTGCCCTTCACGGCCTCCCCTGCCGTCGACTTCTCAGTTTTCACTACTGCTGTCTTTTCTGAGAGTGTCGTGACATCTGTCCCCACATCTGCGTCACTGACCTCTCACACCGCCTCGTCGACTGTTTTCACTTCCACTTCTGCTGCTGCCTCCACTTCGACCTTTCCTGCGTCCCAGCCTCTAACAGAGGCTGGGCATCACTTAGTGAGCACATCACCACTACCCCACTTCCCTGCTGGACCCGTCCTCTACACTGCCCGTGTGAGACAGCCCCGCACTTCACCTGTTAGACCTGTGCGTCCCTCTGCTCCACCACCACCCGACACTCTAGTTCAGAGCACTCGTGCTCTTGAGGGGGCTGTTAGTGGATTGATAAGGGATTTCCGGGCTCTCTCCGCCACAGTTAGTTCTGTCCAGACCCGCGTCGCCATTCTTCCCAGCATTCAGGCTTGCCTGAACCAGATTCTGGCGCGTCTGCCCCCACCACCGACACCTACCCAGCAGCTACCACGCCCACCACCTCCACCACCACCTCCGTCACAGGACGGCGCTGGTGCACCTCCACCAGCCTAGGCACACTATGGATGCCTTCTATATTTCTGTTGTTTTGCTGGTCGTTTTTTAGCCTGGTGATTTTTGATCCCCTCCTCCACACACCGTTTTGGTACCTTTTTGATCATATCTGTTTATATCTCTTTGAGAGTGAGGGAGCTTCTTTTTGGGGACACTGATATTTTGCACCGTTTTGACCTCTGCATGCATTACCTGCATTACCATATCATTTCCTTCCCTTTTATTTTCATCATGCATGCATCCTCACCCACCCCACCCTTTTCACATCTCTCGGTGTGCCACACTTTGCACATTGAGGACACTGTGCACTTTAGCTTGGGGGAGTGAGTTCTCACACTTTTTGCTTTTGTCACCTTTTATTTTTATCTTTTCACCTTTTCTTTGTTTCTACACCATTTTCACCCACCTTTTTTCGTTTTTTATCATGCATCACGTTTTCTTACCTTTTGAGTGTGATGCATCTCATAGTAGTTTCTATTTTCTTTTATCCTTATTTCTTTCATCTTTTGCTAGAGATGACTTTTCTGTGATGATGATGACATGGTGATTAGCTTATCTCTGTATGCATGCTATTTTGTCACGCCGTAGTTTTTATTTCAGATATCATATGCTTTGTCATGCTTGCATTTGAGATAGTAACCCACCTTTTCGTATATGAATATGGATGAAATTCTGTTATTAGCTGAAGTCTGATAATTCATATGTATGCTCTTCGTAGAAAACACACCAAGCTTCACGCATTGATTGCTTATATCTGGAGTACTGCTTTCCTTTCTTATATCACTTCTTATTGCATGAAAAATGTACACCTCACTTTCAGGTTGAATGAATGAATGTTAGGGTGATATAACTGGACTAGTTTACTTTCTGAGATCAAACTGAGTAGATTACATTACTCTGCTGAAGTTGTTGTGCACGTCTTATAAAGTGAACCGAGTGTTACATTTATTTCTTTCTCCACATATCTTGAGCATTAATTCTCTATTTATATTCATTGGTGAATCTCCCTTTAGCGGATCCTATATTGGTAATTCCCCCGCTTTATAAAGTTCATGCTCCACTACCCCCAAAATCAAAAAGATATATATATATATATATATATATATATATATATATATATATATATATATATATATGCATGTATATCTTTCTATCTTTTGATTTGGGATCACAGTTGTATATAGATATCTCTCGATATTAAAAAAAAAAGAGAAAAATGAAAAGAAAAAGAAAAGAAAAGAGAAAAGAAGTTTATACATGATCCCATCTCACATTCTTTCTCTCTTTCTTCCCTCTTTTGTTTTTTTATTTTTGGAGCTTCAAAAATGGGGAATATATTTATTGATTTATCTTATGCCACCACGCTTATAGATAAGCTTGGGGGGAGAGGAACCAATGATGTGTGAGAGAGTGACTACCTGATTGTGCATGACAACCTAAGCTAGGTAATTTTCTGTACTTGGTGAGATCACTAAAAGTTCTGCGAAATTCAGGAATTGACACTTAGCATACATTTCATGAAAACCACACTTTTCTATTCTTATTGCTCAATAATTGTGTGATATCTCTTATACTCCAGATAGAAAGCATTCAATTGAAAAGTGTGTGGTCTATGATTATGAATACCGCTTTAGATGCTTCAGACGATGTTAATTCTAGAATGATTCCGTATCTCATATTATTTTGCTATTCTCGGGTTTTCTATTTTGAATGCATCCACATACTATGGTATCGAGACGAAAATCTTTGGCGTGATTTTTACATTCGCCGTGTGCTATATGAGTAAGCAAAACCCACGTCCTGAGAAAATGATCTAGCACCTCTTTCTTCTCTTGCTTTCTTTGTTTTGTATCTCTTCCATCTTTTCTTTTTATTATTTTTTCCATCGGGCTCGCCTCTTACTTATCTTCCTCAAGGACGAGTAAGAGGTAAGCTTGGGGGATTTTGATCACTCCATATTTTACACCCTTTTTCTGCATGTTTGCATGCCGTTTTGATCGCTCATATCACGTTTTTAACGGTTATTTGACAATATTACGATGCTTTTCACTATTTCTTGTTTTTGTCATATTTCAGGAAATATGGAGCGATTCGGAGTGATTTTGAGATCAATTGGTTCGCAAGCGCTGAGGAGTGTCACCCGTGGCTCATTTGAGAGCCATTCAGCGATGGAAGATGAGTGGAAAAAGAAGAAACTTCGTAGGAGCGATGAGGAGGAGAAACGGAGAAGATTGAGCATTTACAGCATGCCACTCGGCCGAGTGGAGCAGTCACTCGACCGAACCAGAAGCCCCACTCGGCCGACCAGAACGGATACACACACAGAGCTAAATTCAGCGTGTACTCGGCCGAACGAAGAAACACCACTCGGCCGAATGAGTAATCTCACTCGTCCGAGTGGTACAGAGAAATTGCCCAGAAAAAGGCCGAAGTTACTGTATTTTTCGAAGATTCAGTCGAAAGTCACTCGGCCGAGCGATAAAGCCACTCGGCCGAGCGAAGAAGTATACTCGGCCGAGTCACCTCCGAGGGCAGACCTTGAGACCCCCGGACTTACTGTTTTCTTACAGTGTCTGTCACTCGGTCGAGTGACAAAGTCACTCGGCCGAGTGAGCCGCTCCTCCTGCTGCGTAAGTTGCGATTTCTGGGCTGTGCATGGGCAGTTTGGTCACGATTTTTTGGACGATTTTGGGGGGTATTTAAACCCAATTTTTGCCCTAGTTAAAGGAGCTTTTGGCAGCCTTTTTCATAACTTTTTAGAACTTTTTAGATTAATTAGATTTAGGCTTTCTTTTTGGATATTAAAAGGCTACTCTATTTGGATTCTCATTGGATATCATTGGATCTTCATTGGTTTGTCTATTTTCTATCAAAAACTCAATTTTTATTTGTTATTTCTCTATTGCAATGAATTCTCTTGATATTATTATTGATTTTTCTGAGGATTTCATGATGAATAGTGAGTAGTGCCATCGTCTTAGGGCGTAGGGATGCACCCTACGAACCCTATTTCTAAATTGTGATGAAATTGTGAAATTGTTGCTAGAATTGATTAGGGTTAGGTTGGGATTGATTAATTACGGATAGCTAGGGATTCATATCGATTGGGATTTGCAAGAGATTGGGTCCCAATTGATAGGAAGGCCTAGATATTCGATTTAGATTGACAATTGGATCTCTCTAGACTTGGTTTGCAAGAGATTGGGCCAAAGCTAGGATTTTCAATTGTGAATCTATACACATATCCGTTTGCAAGAGATTGGACGGATAGGAACTATCGCAACCTAGGTCGTAGCTCGAGTTTGCACGAGAGTGGGCTCGAGATATGATTGAACGATGATGTCATTCTTCAAGCTAGCGGCTTAGGCTAGGGTTTGCAAGAGATTGGACCCTGTCCTAGGTTTGCTATAGACCGGTAATAGCGCGAGAGCGTGAGCTTGGTTCTACATTTAGTAGCGACTAGTTCACCCACATTCAAGTTTAACAATGACGAAACCTATGAATCACAATGATGAGAGACGGTCCGTAGCGGGGATTCCCTATCCCTGGACGTTTTATTAATTTGATATTTTCTCTTGATATTTGCACAATTGTGACTGTTTACCCCAAACTATTCTCGACCCTCTTGATAGCTAGGTGATTGGAAGAAGACACTGTCATTTGTTCCTCCCTGAGTTCGATACCCGCTCGCTGCTATACCGTGCGCTTGCGGTAAGACTACAACTCGTCTGTCCCGGGTGTGTGTACTCCCGGGGCTCGAGCACCATTTGAAATCATGTATGACGCCAGTAACTACGTAGTTGGAGTAGTCCTTGGCCAAAAGAAGGACAAAGCTCCAGTGGTTATTTACTATGCCAGTAAAACGTTGAATGATGCTCAAAGGAACTATACAACCACAGAGAAGGAGTTGCTGGCTGTAGTATTAGCTTTAGAAAAATTCAGGAGCTACATTTTGGGATCACCTATCTTGATTTATACAGATCACTCTGCTTTGAAATATTTATTGTCAAAAAAGATGCTAAACCTCGATTGATAAGATGGATTTTATTGTTGCAGAAGTTCAATGTCCTAATCAAGGACAAGAAAGGCATGTAGAATCTAGTAGCCGACCACTTATCACGACTGACAGTAGGCCTTGATTCAGCAGATGTGCCTTTGAAGGACTCTTTTCCTGATGAGCATCTTTTTAGTGTTTCCACCTCCCCATGGTTTGCCGATATAGTGAATTATCTAGTGACTGGTAAGACTCCCGATACTTGGTCAAGTCAAGACTTTAAAAGGTTCAAGTACGAGGTAAAATACTTTTTCTTTGATGATCCATATATATATATATAAATATTCAAAAGACCAAATTGTTAGGAGGTGCATCACTGATCATGAGATAGCTAGTGTGATACAATTTTGTCATGATGGGGCATGTGGAGGACATTTTTCTGCGAATAAAACTGTGGCTAAAATTTTGTAATGTGGCTTTTAATGGCCAACTATGTTTAAGGATACATTTCATTATTGTTAGCCATGTGTTTCATGCCAACAGTTAGGGGGTATTACTAGACGTAACATGATTCCATTAAACCCCATTCTAGAAATAGAAATATTTGATTGTTGGGGCATAGATTTCATGGGACTTTTTCCCACCTTCATTTGGATATGTTTACATTTTGGTTTCAATCTATTATGTTTCTAAATGGGTGGAAGCTATTTCTTGCAGATCGAATGACACTTCAGTTGTGCTCAAGTTTCTCAAAGAGAATATTTTCTCTAGATTTGGAGTGCCCAAAGCCTTGATCAGTGATGAAGGGTCCCATTTTTGCAACCGCATGTTCGCTAATCTAATGAAAAGGTTTGGGGTCACGCACAAAGTCTCTACTCCGTATCACCCCCAAACCAATGGTCAAGCAGAGCTGGCGAATAGAGAGATCAAAGGCATTTTACAGAAGACGGTGAATCCTTCAAGGAATGATTGGAGTTTGCGCTTACCTGAAGCTCTGTGGGCCTACAGGACGGCCTACAAGACGATTTAGGGATGTCACCTTACCGTCTTATCTTTGGGAAGTTTTGTCACTTACCTATAGAATTGGAGCATAGATCTTATTGGGCTATTAAGAAATTAAACTTTGATACTGATTCATCTTTTGCTTCTCGCAAGTTACAGCTGTTGGAGCTAGAGGTGCTGAGGAGAAATGCTTATGACAACGCCAAGATATCAAAAGAAAGGATGAACTCTGTCCATGACATGACGATCCTAAGGAGGGAGTTCACCCCAGGCCAAAAAGTTCTTCTGTACAATTCCAGGCTACACATATTCCCTGGAAAGCTTTGCTCTAGGTGGTTTGGACCTTTCACAGTCAAAGAAGTTTTCCCACATGGAGCAGTGCTATTGCTTAATGAAAAAGACGGGAGTGAGTTCAAGGTAAATGGCCAAAGATTGAAGCATTTTCACGAGCCTTGGACCAAGTATACGAGCATCATCGGTCTCACGGACCCACCCTCGGGTGGCAACTAATCAGGTGTGTTCTTTCCATGCTTTCCTCTTCCTGACATTGAGGACAATGCTTATTTTAAGTTGGGGGGAGGGTATAAACTTTTAGGATTTTTCTTTTTCTTTTATAATTTTTTAGTTAGTTCCCTTTTTGCATTGAAAAAATTTGAGTCTAGTTCTATCACCAATATTTATTTCACCTAGAGATGAACCTCATGTGATGAAAATTCTCGAAATCTATTCACCACTATACACATATGATTCATTTTCTTCCACCACTATTGTTAAATATTTCAGTCTCATTTGACCTATATGCTAGTACTCATTGTAAATTTCTGTTAATATATCTCAATGGTGGGATTGATTGATAACTTAATGAATCTAGAAATTATGAATTAGCAAATCGTATGATTTTAATGGAACACACCAAGGTTCATGCATCAATAGTTCACAAAATAACTGGAGCATTGCTTTCTATCTCTTATTTCGTTGCTATTAGCATGCTTTGTGTGATTCTGGGTAGATAGATTACACTGTCTTTTGAAATGATTAGGATAACCCATTCTTGTGAAAGAACTAAGAAGAGGAAGCTATCTAGCTAAGTTATTTATGCACACACAACAAAAAGAGAGAAACAGAAAAGCAAATAAAAAAGAGAAAAAAAATGAAGAAACAACAATGAATAAGTGTGTCACTAAATAAAAAAAATGAATAAATAAAAAAAAATGAATAAGTGTGTCACTAAATAAATAACTTGGTTGACTCGAGTAGTACAGTCTGAGGGGTCCTTTTTGGCCTAATGCCCTATTATCATCTGATTTGGGAGCCATTGACCGGAAACTCACTCATTTGATAGAGCGATCCAAGTTATACATTTTTCCGCGAATGTTGCTTTATGCGCGTTACGCGGAACTAATAAAAGAGAGAGAGAGAGAGAGAATAAGTGTGCATAATTTGCAAGGCAAGAGAACTTCCAAAGCTTAAAGGAAGCACAAGATATGGTGTGATTTCCTATGAATGAAGATTGTCATGTGTATGTCTTGAAACCATTCTATTCTTTATGCTGTCTTTGCATGATACATCTATGCTCTAAGTTAGAATTTCTGATCGAAAGGTGTGAGCCATTGATTTTGCCTATTATGCACTATGAAGTAATGGATAGTGAAGTTATGTCGATTTCATGACCATTTGAGAGATACTTGTTCTTCATCTTTAAATCCATGAGTACCATTATTTTATGAGCATGAAATCTTGACAGTGGTGTGTGGACATCTTCTTTTGTCATTGTAGTATAGTGGTGAGTGATTTAAGATCTGATAAGGTGATCTAGGTGTATATTTGATATCATATTTTGCTCACTTTGCTATAGACTAGCAAAACACTGGTTGTGGAGTGTGATTCGGGTTGAATATTGCATATTCAACCCATCTAGCACCATTTTGTGTTTATATGTTGCTTAATTGTCCTCTAATGTGATCGTATTTAGATTATTATTAATTATTAGAGCAATCACTTGATTTAAACACAAAACAGCAATATTTTGAGTATTTCTGCTCTTTTTATATTTTCATGGCTAGATCTCGATCTCACGATTCCAACGACTATTTATTTGTATTTTTCTGAGATCTGTGCTAATTTCTGTGATTTATTGAATGCAGAATACCATTTAAAGGGCTAAAAACAGAGGAAATACTGTACAAATACGGATTAGTACGTGAGCTCGACGTACGCGCTTCACAATCGCCGCCACGTGGCAGCGATCCACGCTCGCCCGCCCACATCGAACGGATGACATCGGCCCTCATCAGCGAAGCGGAGGGTGCCATCTCGAGGACACGCGACGATCATCGGAGGCGTTCCCGCCTCATCCAACGAGCGAGCGAATGTTCGAAGCGATCAGCTCTTGACCGTAGGATCGAGATCTGAGGGTCCGGATTCATCCCGAAGAGAACCCAGAGGCACTCGAGTTTAACGGGCACGCAGCGGATCAACCCGCCATCTCGAGGACACGTGGCACACGCACGACAGATCCCGCTTGGATCAACAGCTGAAATTTGCGTCGCTCGATGGGTTTGGGTTTAATGCTATTGGAGCAGTTATTTGGACCCGATAAGCCCGAAAACCCGCAATGCTTATTATATAAGCGTATTCTAGGGGTTTTGGGGGTACTCTTGGCGTATTTGGGCGATTTTGGCGGCATTTTTGCAGAATTTTTCTGAGTTTACAGAGAGTAATCTGAGGGATTTTCAGAGAGCTTTTAGAGGAAGAAGAAGAGGTTTCATAGGAAAAAAGAGGAGTGTTCTGGTGATATCTCTTAAACTTAATTATTTACTTTCAATTCCATCTACTTCTATTGATTAGAACCATGCTTAATATGATGAAACCCTTTGTTATTTTCTGTATGTGTGGCTAAATTCTGATTGTGCGTGATATGGTGTAGTTAGGGGACATGATGTGTATTTATTTGGTTGAATCTTCATGCTAAAATTGTTGACGTTGATAAAGTTATAATCTTTACTTAAAATCTCATCTTCATCTTTTACAAGAACATGATTGAGTTGATGATCGCCTCACAAGGATGAGTCTTGATCTCCCCAAAAGGGAGTTTTATATCTTATATTTAAAAGATTATTGCTTTAGCAACAACTTTATTCGATGTTGTACTTTAATCCCCACAAGGGTATTTTCCGATGTATTTCTCTCAAAAAGAGATATCATTGAGTTATCTTTAATCAACCAAATTAATATAAATCATGGACCATAATGAACCCATATCATGGGCATACTTCTCATAGATATTTACATAAACGAAACTTTCTTTTGCTCATATTGTCCATAAATTAAAAAACCCACAATCAAACCCCATTCAAACTATCATCATCAAAAGTGGTTGGCCTCTTTACGTTTAATCCCTATTTGATTTGAGCTTTGTGGTTGCAACAGGTTTTCTCCCGAGGATTCGACATCTGGATTCCCAGATCTATATTACTTGCACGGACTCTTACGCTTGAGAGTTGCACATTTTTTGGGCTAAGCAGGCATTGCCAAGCTCGTTCAGGTCTAAAGTTGCTGCCATTCAAGAAGCAAAAGATCTATCACAGATGAGAGTGGAGGACTTGATAGGAAACTTAATGTTCCACGAGCTTGAGCTGCAGAATATAGAGGCTAGAGAGAAACCAGAGGCGATGGAAAAATCTCCAAAACCACTAGCTCTTCAAGCTAGCGAAGGTGAGGAGGAGGAGGAGGAGATAGCATTGATGGTCAGAGGCTTTAGAAGATACATCAAGACTCCTCAAGGAAGAGCTGACATGCAACAAAGGTTTAATCGTTCTAACCAATATAATCCTTCTAGAAATTCATCTGAATAGACTGCTATTAATAAAGTTAAATATTTCAAATGTAAAAAGCTGGGATACATTACGAAGGAGTGCTTACGAAGGAGTGCCTATAAGAAACAGCTAATGTTGGGGAGAAGAAAGGAAAAGCTGTGGTGCGAACGTGGGACATGGACATCGAAGATGAGAATGAGGAGTATAAAGCCCACACTTCCCTCTGCTTGATGGCAAAAGATGATGATGTAATATCAGGTAGTAAAGCTGAACTTCTAATTATTTGTAAAGCTATGCAAGATGAAATTGTCGAGCTAGAATCCACATTAGAAGAGTATAGAAACTCCAACGATGAAATGCAACAAGACTCTTACAACATGTCATTAGAAATTAAGGAACTAAAAGGGAAAATTGTTGCATGTGATTCTACCATTGCTTTGTTGGAAAAAGAGAATTCTAGGTTGCATAAAAAATCTGAATGCCTTTCTTGTCCTACTTTGTTGAATAATATTAGCGTGTATAAGCAAAATGTGAGTAAGCTAGAAGCTAAAATTGAATTGCTTAATGAAAAGATTTGCATGCTAAAATAATGAACTTAAAAGGAAAATAATTGCTGAAGAGGAGAATAAGAAGGCCTTTATAAGTAAATGCACTTTGATTGTGAATGAAAATGCTTTATTGAAATCCAAAATCACTAGTCTAGAATTGTCATTAAAGAAATTTTCTATGGGAAAACAATCGTAGGATGCTATTCTAGAAAATCAACTTTATGGCAATAATAGACGTGGTCTTGGTTATGATATGAAACATGCTAAAAACCTATTTATAAGAAAATTCACAATGAGCCATTGAAAATCTCAAATATGTATACGAAGTGCTTTACTTGTTATAGTGTTGGTCATACATCGTATTATTGTAAGTTTAGGAACACGAATATGAAATTCAAGCAAATATGGGTTCCTAAATCTTTGATGACTAACATGAGTGGACATTGTTGGATTCCAAGATCACACATATCATCTACCGTGAAGGTAAGATGAAGATTTGACGAGGAACTATGGATTAAACGTTTCATTATTTAGTTCCTTAACCAAACGACGACGCGAAGGTATATTTTTCTACTTTGCACTTAATGCATACCTTCATACATTTTTTTGTTTTGTGTGCTTGATTTGATTTTTATTTTGTGTGCTAATTTGTTTGCTTTCTAGCTTGTTTAGTTCCTTATAAAGAAAAATAAAAAAGCAAAAGACAAAAAGCAAAAAAATTTAAGCTTAATGTATATCTTTTCTTTTGAATCATTCAAGTGATATTAATCAATGATAATCATATCCATGTAGAAATTGATGTATTATAGTTATGGCTATATGCGCATGTTTGATTTTCTAAATAGCGATGACATATTCAATGATTAGAATAATTTGATTTCTACACATATACTTTCACTTCCATGAATATTAAATATTGTTGTACATTTGGAGACATCTTTTATGAAATATTGGAAAGTGAATGTAAGATGAAAAATAACTGAATATCTAAGGGATATGATGTGTCTTGCCATGGATAAAAATTGAGCAGAAAAGAATTGAATATGAAAAAACAAATGAATATAGCTCCGTATGAAAAATGTGTACAATCCTCGGCAAGAACACTACCCAGAGTATCCAACATATGCTTTACGGGTAATCTTTAGCATTGGTGTTATACTCGTCAAGCAATGGCACCCCTACATCTAAGAGTCCTTATAGGCTATATTTTTGGGGTGTGGTATCTTGAACTCATTTTTTAATGAGATGTGGAAAATCAATCCTATGTGATTTCATGTTTAATGGAAAATGTGGATTGGTTTCGGTTGAATTTCTTAAAAGTTTTTCTTATGTGCTTCAATGTTTAATCATCACACTTACACGAAGGTGTTGAAGTCTATGTTATAATTTTCATTGAATTTGAAGTGCTTATTTTATGAATGTCTACATGCAAGTGCTAGTTGTAATTTATAATACTCTTTAGTTTACATGTGGTATGAAACTTGACTTCATTATACACTTTTGATGATAACAAAAGGGGGAGAAAGAATTTAGAAGATTTGAATATGTGCATTAATGCTTACATGTTGCATATATGAATATTGGTTTAATGGGGAGCATTAATGAACAATGAGTAATGAAAATGTGTGCTTATTGAATATATGAATATTGATTCAAGGGGGAGCTTAAATAAAGGAGGAGCATGCATACATGTTTGAATGTTTTAAACATCATTGTTGCATGCATGTTTGTTTGCACATCATTGCCATACTTGTTGCATATTGCATACATCCTCCATCTTCACAATTCACACACACATGTCACGATGATATTATATGAATCGTTATTACTCAAATCTTATATTGGTTTGTCATCATCAAAAGGGGGGGATTGTTGGATACAACGTGTAGTTGGATACAACGATCGATGAATTCATGTTTGATGATAACAAACGTGTGTGAACGATTTAATGTGTGTGCTAAGTGTTTTCAGAAATGGCACTCTCGCAAATACGCAAAGGGAAACTAAATAAAATTGAAGGAGAATGTGCCATGCATTAGCTAAGTGGTGTCACGTCCCGCTTCCCATTATACTTGGGAGCATGGATGCGAGCGGGTCCGTATGTGCTTAAAACAAGAAGGAGGTACTTTCTTTTCTTCCTCCTTGGTTTAAGCACAATAAGCGTCTGCGATAACAACTTGTAGATTCTTGCTTGCAAATTCAAACAACACAGATAGATATTTTATTACAATCTTGAAGTCTCAAAATGAATGCAAGAATGAAGGAAAGGAAAGAGAGGGTCTTAAGCCCATACAAATATTAAAAGAAAACTAAGTACAACGATGCTACGAAGGCACGTTGCTCCTCAGCGGGAGATCTCAGCTGCAAGGCACTCTTGATCAACCTGCTCAGTCTCTAAGCGTACTCCTCAGCAAATCTGTTTAACACCTGACGTATATTTCACAAAAAATAAGGAAATATACGTCAGCGAGGGTCGCTCGGCAAGATGTAAAAGTTTTGACCCTCGGTAAGGTTTTCAAAATCATTTTCATGGCAAGATGAGTGATATAATATGATTACAATAATTAAAGCATGGCAGCGTTAGAAAACGTATGGGCAAGTCAAGTATAGTGTACAGAGTAATGAGCATGGAAAGTGTAGTGTACAAAGCAGCAAGCTTGGCAATCGTAGTGTACAAAGTGGTGAGCGTGGCAAGTGTGGTGTACAGAATAGTGAACATATCAAGTGTAGTGTGCAAAGCAATAGCATGTCAAGTGTAGTGTGCAAAGCAGTGGCATGACAAGTGTAATGTGCAAAGGAATAAGCATGGCATGTGTAGTGTGCAAAAGTAATAAGCATGACATGTGTACATGAGCATGGTAGAAGAGGCTAGCAGATTACACAATTTTCAATAACAACCACATTAGTAAAGTTGTACGTCATTCAATCAAGTGTGTCTAGTGACAAGCCCAATGTCTGAGGGGGAAGTATTATAATTGCACCCAAGCCAACGGGAGCTACCAGTGGCTCTCTACTCACCGAACCGGCCAGGTGTCGGTCGAATTCACCAATAAAATGAAATCTAGCATTCCGACCTCTACTACATTGGACTACCCCACCCAAGTGTTGTGTTGGAACATGAGCTAGCCTAATCAATTACACGAGTTTACGAATTCAAGTTATTCCATTCCATCAAGATATTCCATCAAGGAATTCCCACATGGTATTCCATCAATACATTCCATCACTATCCATTCAATCAAGTGTCTGCGAGCATGATGTGAAACAAGGTATAAAGAAATACTAGCAATTCTTGATTTAGCAATTAAATGTAACGATGTTTAAAAAGCTATACAATGCACACTTACATGATAAACATGATTTCGGGTGTCTAGGTGATCGTAATGGTGAGCGTGGTTTATCTACGACAACAAATTCGTGATATCAACCCATGGAATCTATCATAATATTAAATCTGCCAACCATGTTATCTTATACCTACTGATTTGGTAAATAAACGTGCACTTATATTAATTCTAACTTAACATGCCTACACCTACCATAGCTAACACTTATAACTCAAATGTTACAACAGTAACTTATAAAGTATACTTATATTAATATATAAAGTACACTATAATAATGTTACACTGCACTGTTAGATATCACTTAAAGGTTAATATAATATTAACTTTATAAATATATAATGTAACCCATATTAATAATAACTTATTGTTATAATAACATGGTGTAAGTTGATGTTTAACATGGTGTAAGTTGCTGTTTATATCAACATAGCATGCATTAAAATATAAACTGTTCATGCAAGTCGCATAGTTTACGCCATCATTTCCTCGTTGCCCTTACTTTGCAGGCGAGGTCACGGCTTGGTCGTCGACAGGGACGACCAGAGGTGGTGCAGAGCGACGGCGACCCGGTGGTTGGCGGCAGGATCAGGGCGGCAATCGGCGATGCAACGTGGCATTGGCGAAGGCTGGAGGAGGCGATGTGCGGGGTGATGCCGCTGTCAAAGGGCTGTGTCGAAGGTGTTTGGGTTGCAAAGGAGATGAGTCGGAGGTCGCAGCTGAGAGGGGGTGGTCGGATGCTTGGAGGTGGTGGAGGGTTGGCATGGAGCGGTGTCGGAGCGGTGTCGGAGCGGATAAATCGTTTTTAAATAAATATAAGACTCAAGAACTTAAAAGATGTAGGTTAAAAATGTATTAGATATATATTAGGATCAGACTGGATGAACCTTTGGTGAAAATAATATAGATATGATTTGAGTAACCTATTGAGATATTTAGTTATAAGATTAGATTGGTTAATTAATAGAGAATTAGTTATTAGGTTAGGATATTATGAGATTTAGAAAATCGGTTTAATAAAATGTATTTGATTTTGTTTGATTAGGGAAAATCAGATTTGTTAATGATAATCATTTTGGTTAAGGTATGTGGATAAATATAGTTAGGGAAAACATTAGTGAAATCGATGTTAATCTAGATGCTAACTCTTAGTTAAGATTTTTAGATTATTATTAGGATATTGTTAGGACACTGATTTAACTGCTAAGATTTAGTTAGGATTTAGATAACACGTGATTTCGGGTTGGGATATTAGATAGGTTGGTTAGGATAATCAGGTTATGATTTGGTTTAGGAAAATAATTTAGTTAAGATTAGATTAGTTCGATTTAGTTAGTTGGCTATAATAGGATGTAGATAGGATGATTTATTCGGTCAAGGTATTCTGATCAAGAAGATTAATTTGGTTACGATTTGATTAAGAGATCAACATTGATGTCCTGAGGTTACTGATTTAGATTTGATCGAGATATCAAAACTTATTAGGATTTGATGAAGAAAAGATTCGATTATGAGATCAGTTTGGTTAGGGCATAAGATTATGATTTGATTTAGGAGATTGATTTAGTTAGGATAATTGGATTCATTGGATTTAGATTCATTAAGATTCAGTAGGTTGAGATATAAAAATAGTTAGGATTTGGATTAGAAAATCGATATCTTTAAGATGTATAGTTTTGGTCTAGATTTGAACAAGATAAGATTCGAGAGATTGTCTGATTAGGATAATCGGGTTATTATGATCTTGCCCCTGCAAACAACATTAACCAAAAATTGATGAAGATATAAACACGATCGCTAAGTCGCGTCTCGAGCTATAATAAATACAGCCATATATATATATATATTAATTACTCCAATAAATCACCATACTAATTAAATACGTACGAAGATACGTATAGATAAAAACATGCCGTTACAAGTGGACTAAGTCAAAGATGGAGATAATTGCTACAAAAATTAGACTAAGTCAAAAATGGGAAGATAAGGAAGAAATCAATTCAAATCCATATTTGAATTGATTCAAATCAATTGGTGCAACTTTCAAATCCTAATGCCATACAAATTGAAGACTTGGTCAAAGATGGAGAGACATGGAGAATCTCTTGTAAATCAAAGGTGATTAAATGAGATCCAATTCAAATCCTATAGCTACTCAAATTCAATTCCATAGCCATCCATATTCAAACTCCATATCCAAAGAGATTCATTCAAATCCTAATCAAATTAGGATTCTTTCCAATCTCCATCAATTATGGAATTCTAATTGATCCTATCATATCTCATTCTCTCCTATATAAACACATATTCTAAGAGAGGGATTTTTGAGAGAGAGGGCAACAAAAAACCAAGATAAAAATTCGGCCTATACCAACAAAAAGCCCTAGGCCGCAACATCTCATCTCCTATCCTAGCCTCCTTTGTGCAACTTGCATTGCTATCATCTCCTTGCGCAATATCCCACTCAAAGGCCAAAGCTCCATTGTCCAAGCACCTTGACAAAGCCTCATTGCCAAGTATCCTCACATATTGCGCAAGCCACACCCTCTCCATAGGTCGCAAGTTTGCAAGGGATCTACACCATTACCGCAAGCTCCTCTAAGCCAAACCCCCTATCTTGTGCAACTTGCCATATCCCATTGCCATATAATATCCCAAGGCTGCAACATACTCCTCCATAGCCTCAATACTTGCGTAACACATCAAAGGGAGAGCCTTCAATACTTGTGCAACCATCCTAGGGAGCCTTCAATACTTGTGCAACCATCCAAGAGAGTCTTCAATATATTGCACAACATAGAAGGGGAGAGACACACTAAGGCTGCAAGTTTTCAAGGGGGAGAGCACCTAGGCCGTAAGTTCTAGAGGCGAGGATGTGACGTTGGCGACTACATCCTGTCAAATACGATCTGACCTGAGCTGATTGACAGAGACGACTACTGCTACACAAAATGAGATTCTCTAAACTCTTTATTATTATATTTGTGTAGTAGAAGCGATCTTTTTAGGGGAAAATTTACCATTGATACCTATTTGGGGGTCTTGTCTAGTGGGTGCTAGACAAGAGAGACTTGGCTAGTTGGGACTAGCCAATATAAATCTTATGTTGAGTATTGGTGTTTCATACCAATCTTATTTTGATGATGATCACAACATTGTGTTGTTGCTAATGAATCTTATGTTTTAGTCTCTCAGTTTATTTCAAGGATATTTTTCTTGGAGACTAATCACTTGGTGTAAGGATGGACATCATGTGAAGAAGGGCCAAAGTTTGGACTCAAGGAGTGCCAAAGCTTGGAGATGGTGGAGAGCAATCAAGGCATCTAGATTGAAGACTTAGACTCTTAAGAAAGCATTGTAATCCATGTAATTTACTTTATTGCTTTCTCTCTCTTTTGAGTCTAGGATTAATGTAATGCCTTGTTGGATGGTTCACTCATTCATGCATATGCATTTAACCATCTTAGTGAACCTTAGGATTATCATAGAATCCAACCCAATAGGTTCACTCTGCTCAAAGACTCATCTAGAGTCTCTGGCTTTCCATCAGTCGCCTTATGAGGGAAACACAGTCGACTGGGTGATTTCCAGTCGCCTGTAGATCCTTCTACAGTCGCCTGATATGCACAGCTCAAGTCAACATTTCAATTGACTCAAACTTGAGCTTTACGCACAGTCGTCTGTCGATCAGTTTACAGTCGTCTGTACACTTACAGTCGCCTGGGATTTGGCCAACAGTCGCCTGTCTAGCGTAAGTGCCATCACTGAATCTCTCTGTCTTCTCTCCATATTTTATCGTAGTCGACTGATGAAGAATATACAGTCACCTGACTATTTGACAGTCGACTGTGGTATTAACATCAGTCGCATGTGCGAAGAATTGGAGAAAGAGTGCAGCTCTCTGTTTCGATCCATCCCCTGTCCTGTTTGTCAGTCGACTGTATTGACTTCATCAATCGACTGTCCTGGCTCAGATTATAGCCGTTGATCAGTCGACTGTCTTTTGATCATCAGTCGACTGTTCCTTTCGTTTTCGCCCAGTTTCTAGCCGTTGCAAATCTGTTCTTTTGGCTGTTTCTTTGGGTTTTTGGGCTTGATATAAGATTCCTATATATATATATATGAGTGTGCTGCCTTTGCTTAAACTAGTTGATTGATTCTTGAGTACTCTTGATTCTATTGAAAATCTCAAGAGATCTTTAAGCCACTCTCAAGCTCCCTCATTTCCCTCTATTGAGCATTCATCTTCCTTCATGCATTGAAGTCCAGCTCAAGGGAAATCATCCAAGTGCTCTCAAGCATATTCCAACACTTGGAGATCCTCTTCCATGCCTTGCATTCATTCATGAGTAAGCATCTCAAGGCATAGGTAAGAGTATTTACTTTACATGGTGTAATTTGTTGTCCTATTTCTCTTTGTGGGATTAGGATACTCTCTTTGTGGGAGTTTCTCTCTTTGTGAGAGGTTGTCTCTTTGTGGGACTAGGGAATTCTCTTTGTGGGAATTAACTCTCTTTGTGGGACTTCTAGTGTCCTAGTGTAGGGCTAACCCTAATTCTCTGAGTGGGAGTTAGTGATTCTCTGTGTGGGAGTCTTGATCCTTGTGTAGGATTGGTTGGGTCCTTGTGTAGGGCATAAATCCTCTTTGTGGGGTATCTCCTTGTGAGATTTGTATTCACTTCTCTGTGTGGGAATATAGTGAATATTGGTGTGGCTGGATGTACCCAAGTTTGGGGAACCATGGTAAAACTTTGTGTTTGCGTTTGGATAGATTGTGCCTTTTAATTCCTCTTGCATTTATAATTCCGCATTTGCAAGTTAAATTTTAATTGGTCAATTTTATTGCCATTACACTATTCACCCCCTCTCTAGTGTGTGTTGTTAGTATTGCAAGGGTTAGGCGATCCCTACAGCTTATACTAGGATTAATTTTGTTGAACACTATGAGTAGGGTACTGAGAGCCTCGTGAGTGTAGAGACGTGGGTTCTCTAGCTATTAAGGTTGTACATGTTATATTATTAATCTAGTATCTGCTTTGGGGGTTGGACGTAGGTCGTGGGACTACCAAACCAGGGTAAATCAGCTGTGTACTCTGTTGATTGCTTATTGTTTACTCTGCATCTGCTATAACTGTGTGCGATTGCTCGTGGGTGGCACGAGACTTTTTATTAGCCTATTCACCCCCGCTTTAGGCTTAGATCCAGATCCAACACTCTTACCATGCACCTATGTACTTGCCATGCTCACACGTTTTCTTGCGCTGCCACACTTTTCCTTATTGTGATCATATTGTGTTGCTCGTCTTCAAAGCTTTGGGAAACTATACACATATAATATTATTTTCATATCTTGAGAGGGTCAATTCTTTTAACATTTTAAACCTTGCCGAGCAACCCTCGCTGACTATATTTCCTTGTATTTTATCTTGTGAAATATACGTCAGGTTTTGAGACAAAGTTCGCTGAGGAGTATTCTTTGAGACTAGCAGGTTGTCCAGGAGTACCCTGACGCTGAGATCCCCTGCTGAGGAACGGCATGCCTTCGCAAAACTGCTCTAAATTAATACTTATTGTTGTAATCTCATTCAGGTGTATTCCCATTTCGTGTATTTGTTTCTAATGGCCATGCTAGGCCTTATTTATATACATGTAATATGGACATTGAATTTGTAATAATGATATTCTACGCTGTTATGAGTTTGCGTGCAAGAACCTGCGATGTTTAAATCACAGACGCTTATTGTGCTTAAGTCAAAGAAGAAAGAAAAAAGTACTTCTTTGCTTTAAGCACATGTGGACCTTCTCATGCTCTTGCTCCCAAGTACAATGGGAAGTGGTGTGTGACATGTTTTAGTGGTGGCCCATGCAGGTCCTCCTTACATTCTGTAAAATACTTCGGAACAATATGT
This sequence comes from Scilla litardierei, assembly GCA_030789695.1. Taxonomy (NCBI): domain Eukaryota; kingdom Viridiplantae; phylum Streptophyta; class Magnoliopsida; order Asparagales; family Asparagaceae; genus Scilla; species Scilla litardierei. The sequence continues at coordinate 475,723,999 of CM061142.1, forward strand.
ATGTCATTATTAGCTAGACTGTCGAGATAAATCTTGTACGCAAATGTTTACTTTGCTTTCTTTTTCAACATGGTAGAAAGACTGAACACTCAAAACGAAAATGGAGCCAACTGGAATGGTGCTCCCGACATCAACGAACTCATGGGTGTCGTGAGAGGGATGTTGGAAATTTAACAACAGCTGATTCAGTAGGGACAACAGCATGCACGACCTGCACCACGTCCTCCTCAAGCTGCACCTGTAGCTAAGCAGTTTCGGGAGCTGAACCTGAAGAGTTTCTCTGGAAGAGAAGGCCCAATGGAACCTGAATAATGGGCCCTGTTAAGGACAAAAATGACCCAGACAGTTGTCAAGCTAATGGAGACTCAAAGCGCTGAGCTGGAGCCTAGTCAGCCTTTGGAGTGGGACCCTCGTTGGTAGAACCGGGGTCGGTTGATGGAAGTTGATGATTGTACGACCGTCGATCGACCTAAGAGCGATCGTCGGGTCGGTTGTTCGAGGTTGAAGAGCTCGATGTCGATCTTGGACGTTGGATGACGATCGTTGATCTGCACTACAGGGAGTCGTTAGGGGGGTTGGATCTGGATTCCGATCCAAATCCCCTCCGATGCTTAAGTTAGTAGGGAACTTAAGGAAGAGAGGGAGCTTGGTGTACTTGAGATCGACCCACGGAGGTTCGTCTCTAGACTAAAGACGTAAGCTCGAATATAGAATGGTGAAAGTAAGAAGATAGAGTTCTATGTATTAGATCTCATACCTTTCAAGATGGAATCCCTTAACCTTCGTTTTTGGCTTATTTATATGTTGATCCTTCTTGATGAAGTGTAACCGTCCCTTATTGATCGGGGCACGATCTTCTCCGGGTTTCAAGTTAACGACTGCCTATTTACTTGGTCACCATGACTCAACCCCATTAATGTCGGCGGGAGTCCAACGGTCGGGAAGAACTATTCCTTCGACTGAGTCTTGCGCCACCTCCATCTCGCTGGTGGGTCCTGAGTCGTTTTCATATGATATTGGGCTGTGATTGGGCCTCAATTATCCAATGTTCTTTCATGGGCCGTACCTGGGAATTAACATTGGCACCCATCATTCGTTCTCGAGAGATAATGCTGATCGAGGCCGAATGATGAGTACTTCCATTAAATGGGGCACGCCATTCGAAGCAGTTGATTTGATTCATGCCGCCAAAAACTTCTCGCTTTCTGTTGATCTTAACCATTGCTTTTGGCGAGTTTCTGACATGTGTCTGTAATTGGGAACTGAGCCAGTGAAATTCCTTTCCGTATAAGAAACTGGAGGTGTGAAGCCAAGGGATTTTGCACTCCTGTTTCTTGGTAATTCGAGAAAATCCCCTCTTCTTCTCCTTGCTTCCATCGATCAAAAAATGGTAGGCGGTGCATACAAAGATTTGACTTTGGAGCTAGAGCGGGCTTATGAGGAAGACCATAAGAGGAAGAGGGTTGAGGAGGAGGAGGAGGAAGCGGGGCACTTCCTTCTGGACTTAGGGGAGGCTGGAGGCTCCTCAAGTCATGCTATTGGGGCTTTGAAGGCGGCTCCTTCTGATCCTCGAGGTGGGGCTGAATCCTCTGCCATCCTGCCAATCGACAGGTGGCCATATGAGGACATTGTTCCTCCGGTCCCTTCCGTCGGCCTCATCTCTCCAGAGTTCGGTCACCTTCTGCTTCGAATCGCATTTCAGCTGGCCATCCTGTGGAGGCTCAGGGGGAGTCCTATCAGCCCTCGTTCATCGTGAAGAGGGACGAGTCGACCTTTCTGGACTTTGGGACCGGGGCCCGTATGACAGAGAATATCACTCTGCCGAGGGATTTCGCCTTCCTGTAGGGGGTCGATCTTGAGACAATGTCCAACTGCTTCGTCTACAGCGGCCTTCAGGTTCGTCGCCACTGGTCTTTCCTCCCTTGTTTCCACCTTTGGCATTGCTGATTGTCGACCTCTATAGGTGACCATTTTTTGTGCTTGCTTGCACCACAAGAACCTCGACCTGATCGAGGGGCAGCGTCGGCTGGCGGCTGTCGAGAACCAGTTTTTTGAGCTTCGAGCTGTAATGCCCCGCTCCCTAGGATATCTGGGAAGTACAAATTCGTCCCAGGTTCTCCCAGAGTAGCGAGTGTTACTACTGAAGAAAAGGAAGAATACAAGGAATTCAGCAGGTCACTGCGCACTGCTGGGATAGTACTTGTAATGTTCCCTAGAACAACTAAACAAACACATCACAAAACCACTTAGAGAACCAGAGAAAACATTAAACAAACTCAGGGACACCAACTAAACCAAAAAGAAGCTCAGATCTTTATAACATCACCAATGTCCATTATACACCCATATATATATACAATATCTCACTCTACCTAAAGCAAAACACCAAAGGTACACGTCACTCTCCTCACCTCTCACCACCCCATCTTACAACTCCACAAGCCCAGCTCTTCACCAACTCCATCTGCCTCCAACTCCAACACCTGAATACCTGAAAAGGAAACGGTGGGGCACGTTAACGCGTGATCTAGTAGGATATCCAACTCTTTGTAGTACATTATTCAACAATGGTATGTATGCCATAAGACATGATATGATAACATAACAAATTGAACAAAAAAGTATACATGAAAGCTACCATAAGTGACATGATGTAGCACAATGCAAATGTAACATAACTTAAACATAAAGGCAAGGAAATGAATACATTTACACAATTTAACAATCCTATAAAAGAAAGGAACAACGGATACAACAGACAATGTGTATAACAAGGGCATACGACATAAAAGAGCTACAAGTAAAGAACACACAAGTAGACAACATTTACCAATGCTACAAAAGTAATGAAGTTATCAAGTAGTGAATTGGACCCTAAGTAGTGGGTAGACCCTCTTGGGACTGGACCTCACCCCCAGTTGGGGTGGAATAGGCAAACTCCTCGAGACACGCTCTTACTAAAGGAGACATGTTTTCTCCTTATTTCCCCTTCACATTTTCTCTAATTCTCCTCATTTCTGCCACTCCTCGCCACTCAGGCAGGACAGGAGGGCCACCAACCACCATAACTATCTAGTCCCTCATGTTTTTCCCACTACTTAGTGTCCTCCAATCCCCGTGTCACCCTCCTTTGTGGAGGAATTTGACATTATGTATAATTGCTATACATGTGAATTCACATAAACTACATGTGCATTAAGGTAAGCGAATAATAAACCAAAGCATTTGGAAAGCAACAGAAAAGGACTATTTACACAACACATTATTCCATTCCTTCCATTTTCTCATACCTTCTTCTCTCATTACAACATCATGAGTACCAACATCACCCTTCCATTTTTCCACAACCAAGTAACAAATAGGTCCATGGCCGAAAATAACAAGAGAGGGATTACCATATTTCTTCGCATATAAATAATGAATTTCACCACTTAAACACACTAGCTCAACAAGGCCATAATGATAGTAGCTTTACACAAAATAAGAGGCAAATAAAGCTTGCATACTACATAAACATGCCACCTTATGCATGAGCATTTGATAAAGGTCATCACTTGCATGGAGAAGAGAACATCTTGCAAGAAAAGCAAAGAGATCACAAATTTATGCACATTTATACCAAACTTCAATAAAGCTTGTAACTTAAATACATCCACTTACTAAAGAGGACAACTTTCTCTCACAAAAACATATCAAAGCCCAAGGAAACCTTGGCCAAAATTACCATGAGTAGGATGTTTGCATTCTTTGCAATATTAAGGGAGACATCATCACCATTGCATATTTCAACAACAACACAATTACAAGTAACCACTTTATGCATAATTCAACAACATTAGCTTGCATATTTCATAAAGATGAGACATTATGAATAAGCCTTTAGTAAAGATCCTAACTTGCATGTGAAAGGAGACAACTTGCATGCAATTCCATAAAGATTACAACTTTGTGTTAAAAATGATATCTTTTATCTAAGGACAAACAATTTAGTAACTTTGCAACTATCAATAACCAAAGGAACACTTCCATACAATAGAGTCACTAACTTTTTCATGGTAACACAAACATGAGAGCAATTAGAACATGGAAGCATAAAAGGAACTAACTTGCTTATAAACTAGCATGTTTTTATGAAAATGAAATCTAAACATGGCATGCACTTAACATACTAGAAAGAGTTGGAATCCTATCTCAAGTTGCTTTATTTTCTTATCAAAATCCAAGCTTTACCTCCACCCAAAACTCTCCTTCAAGATCCCATCAAAAAACTCCAAACTTGCATGAAAAACTCCCTTTTAAAGCTTCCATCAACTCCTACTTGCTAGCACTTTGGATTAGGGCTCTAAAGGAGGGGAGAGGGGAGATTTTTCTATGAAAAAAGTGAGGCAAAAATTGAGGGGAGAGGGGGAGAACGAAAATGAAAGAAGGGAGATGAAAAAAATGAAAGTGAGAGAGAAAGAGAGAGTTTAATGAGTAAATGCTAAGGGTATCTTCTACTCTCTTCTCCTTCCTTCCACACACTTCTCTTTTTGTCTATTTCTTCTCTTTTTCTTTTATCTTTTAATCTATTCTAATCTCTTATGAAAAGCTTAACACACTCGCCCTTCTTTATGCACACCCCTTAATAAATTAGTACTAACCCATTACTTAGCACACACTCCATCTCCTAACACACACCCTCTTATACCACCCACAAACAAACAAACAAACAAACAAACACACCCCCCCATATATTACATACCACAATGCCATAATATTAAAAAAAAATATTAATACCACTCCATTACATACAAGCATTAAATTTAATACAATGGCAATATGTTCTATATACACTACACTATTATATACACTACGAACACATAATCAACCATATATGCATCTATGACATTCTCATCCATGCTACCATATGCATCAATATAAGACAGGCATATGGACATACATTCACCCATAGAGACATATAAGTAGGCATACAGTAGACTATTTACTATACATATCACGTAGCTACTATACACACTACACAAGTATACATGCACTGCAATAATACTATACACCCTACACACCATATAAATACACACAAGTATGCAAGGGTATACACACTATATAGCACACAAATGTCACGCCCCGCTTCCCAAAACGACGGAGGCGAAGCGTGACTAAGGCCCGCTTAGGCCGGAGCTGTGAAGCTCGGACCCAATAAGCGTCTGTAGGGGTACCATTTTAAAACTTTCAGGTTCTTGCATTTATAAAATTCGGAACAATAGGAAGTACAGAAAGGAAAAAGGCATTCATTCAAGTAGAGATATAATATCCAGCGAGTACAAGTCTAAAAAGAAGCCTAAGCATGGCAACCAACTATTTAAAAGCAAACTAAAAGCAGTAATCTCTGAAAGTGACGACTAAAAAGACCTCAAGGTCTGGTCCTCGTCGGGCACGTACTCTGGGTCGATGTCCTCGACTCCACGTACTCCGGTAAGTCTGTCGCGTCCATGAACTCTGGCTCGACACCTGACGTACATCACCCAAAAGAAAGGAACTGTACGTCAGGTAAAGTCTACAAAGAAAGTCAGACTCTACTGCAAGTGTACTGAACTATTAAACATCGTTTTACTGGTTGATTAGTATGCTGGGGTTACAACAGAGTAGCAAAAGAAGTAACATAGCAGGTAAGTAAAGCGTAACAAGTAGTAGTCGTAGCGTGTGCTACCGACTACGGGACTAACCTAAAGGTGACAGGACAAGACGGAACTAGACAAGATAGGACGGACAGGACAAGACTCGTGAGACACGAAGGGTTCACGCCTTATGGGTTGAGGGGGATCAGACCCTCTCCCCGTGAGCACGCTCAAACCTACCCCAAACCTAGGAACTCAGGACAAGAAGTACAGAGATCACTTCTGCTAGGGAAGCACCTGAAACGCCCGCAGGCTTTTTGTATCACGGAGATCACTCCCGCAAGGAGAGCATCTGAAACGCCCGAAGGCTTTTTGTATCACGGAGATCACTCCCGCAAGGAGAGCATCTGAAACGCCCGTAGGCTTTTTGTATCACGGAGATCACTCCCGCAAGGAGAGCATCTGAAACGCCCGTAGGCTTTTTGTGTAACAGTGACATGACACGACCAATGTACGGGAGATGTTATTCTAGGGTGTCCACACACACGCACACACAAGATAATCCTACGGTGTCAAAAGTTGTTGTTTGTCGAGCTTAGACTTCGTCGTCAAGTCTAAGTCGTCAGGGCGACCCGGATGCTATCATTTCACATCCGGTTCTATACACTCGCAGTCTAACAGTTCTAATAATTTAAGACCAAGACGCGGTCAAAAATGCAAGTGGGTACACTTGCCTGCGGTGGCGAGTGTGTCGTCCGTCCGGGGCGTCTCGTCCAGGCGTCGCGTCTGCGGTAGTCCGTATGAAACAGGTCATGGCGACGGTGTCAGGTCGCTATTTCAGAAATTCCTATTATGGTTCATGTCTATGTTATCGGGGCTATCCTATTTGTCAATCATCACATTTTGGTGTTTCGTTCCGCCTAAATCGACCACTACCCTATATGCACAAAAAATTTGTCCGATGATCGATTTCTACAGCGAGCAGCGTTTTACTGGTGCGGAAAAGTAAATTTAATTATAGTTGTCCGATTTTTAGTTAGAGTTCAGTTTTTGCTACGGTGTGGGTTTGCTACGAGTTTGGGGGAACCAACCTGGATGATGATTACTCGTGAATCTGGCGTCGGATCTGGAAACATTTACGGACCCCATCGCGGTTTCAGTTACTCAGCTGCGGTAACGCGGAATCTATCTGCGTCAATGGTCCCGATATCAGTTAAACAAATTAACTCATTAAAGCCTATTGTGTGTATAACCTAACTTATTTACATTAACTACTCTATTTATCCCAACAATAAAAGAGGGTGCTGTGAGTATACCAACTTAATTATAATTAAGCCAATCAATTAAATAGCTTACTAACTAATACTATGTTATTTCATAAACTAACATTAAAATAAAGTCCGGGAGATACTGCTACCATATGAGCCTCAGATAGGTATGACATTGACTTAAACGGTATGTAAATCTAGTATTCAAATATGAAACCATAAAACCACAATTCATTCGTGTATACCCCGTTTTTAAATGTAGGAACTTAAGCATTAAAGAGGGTGTACATGCTACTGTTCAGTCACATGGTATTACCTAAACTAATATTAAGCAACTTATAATAATAATTAAAACGGTTGGTTGTTGCTTATACACTCACAGTTTATTTCGTTTCCGATGCACGCTTGCAGGTGCTCGACGGTGACGGCGCAGATGTCGGAGGCGGTGCGCGACCGGGGCGAGAGGGTTGCAGGTTCCGGCGTTCCTCGGGGGAAGGAAACTGTGGCCGGCGACAGGAGCTCCGGGGTTGTCGACGGCCTGTACGGTGATCGGAACACAGCAGCGCAGCTTGCTGCTGCTGTCACCGCTTCTTGCATGGAACGCCGCCGCCGGTGGGCGGTTCTCCGGTGTCGTGGGCGGCTGTCTCGACAAGTTAGCCACCGGTCGGGGTGAAGAGGAGGAGACGTCGGCGGTTGCTGTTGCGTGGAGGATAGCCGGAGCAAGGGTTACCGGCGGTTTGGTGGGGAGCAGGTTGTCTTGCGGCCTGGGGGAAAGAGAAAGAAGTCCAGGCTCTCCGGTTTAAAGGGGGTGATCGTGCGTTATGCTTGGTCGGGAAGGGAAGAGAGGGAGGCCTGAGGTGTGCGTGGGCGTGGGTGTAGAGCAGCGAGGGGCGGGCGAAAACTTGGGCGCCTGGGGTTTTCTTTAGTGTTTAGAGGGGGTTATGCGACAGTGAGAAGAGGGGAGCTTTGGGCTAATTTTTTTTGTTTGGGTTTCAAAATGACAGGGCACGTGAAGCCCTAGGGAAAGCTCTGCTAGCTTTTGTAGGGAGAAGATTAGAGGGGAGAGAGGGGGAGAGAGAGAGAGAGAGAGAGAGAGAGAGAGAGAGAGAGAGAGAGAGAGAGAGTACGGGGGAGAGAAAGGGGGCTAGTGGCTGACAGTTAGGATTGGATAGGAAACGGTTAAGATTTTAGGTACAAATTGTTTTGATTTGTTCCCTTTTTTTGTTTCCTTTTGAAAACGAAATGACAGTAAGTGGGTTATTAATGTAAGGGTTTTAAGATAAGAACTAATTAGTTGTTGTTTTATCTAAAAAAGAGAATGTATACATCCTTTTTAACATTAAATCTTATATATAAAAATATATATTATAAATAGTAATGAGATAAGCAGATAAGTTCGTTGACGCCCAAAAATTACAAAGAAAATACCTGGGCGCTGGCGCCTCCGCGAGGGTTGTGAATACGTGGTTCGGTCAGAAAGCGCACAAGAAACATAGCTACGCGCTATTATACCTACGGTCAGAAAGCGACCGTTACATTCTACCCACCTTAGAAATGATTCCGTCCTCGGAATCACTATAATAATAATAATAATATCTATAAACACTTATGCCTATAACTCTCATCATCCACACAATGATCTCTAATCCTACAACTTCAACATCGTTCCTCAAATAATCCATCATAACCCGTCTTTTCACAGAATAATGCCATGACCAAACTCACATCCTAACACCTGACTATAGACCCATTACTGTTGTTAAATTCCCAACTCCAAGTCCTCGTAAAAGAATAATAATCATCTTCTCTTACCATACCACTCCACTCTACATCATCGCTCGATAACATCCTTAATTTTCTCAATCTCTTCCCAATATTAATCAATCGCTAAAATGATGTTCTAGTCAATCACCAATCCAAGACAAAAACTTTGTCTATCTTATAACACCTTTCACAAATCAACAATCGTCGTGTCCTCAATACATTCCTTGTCATATCTTCCCATAAATTTATCCGCCAAATGATTGCACTATCAAAATCACATCTTGTCCTACTCACTATAACTAATCACAACCAATATTAAGTCCGCCTACCTAACCATCCATTCATATCAACACGTCGTGTTATTCCCAATGTCTTCTCACGTCAACTTAATAATCGAACTTGATGCTTTAAATATTCTACTCATTCTCATGATCATTCCAAATCATACTATCCCGTCCTAGCCACTCCTATCTATCACTCTTCCAAGTTTCAGATCGATTAAGTACTCATCTCTCTAAACATAAGTTCATCTAATCAGAGTTCTCCATTGAGTCCGTCACACATTTGTATTATAAGTAAGTCTTGGACGCCTCGTTATTTTCACCCGAAAGAAATCCAATCTAATATCTTTATGTTCAAGATCAACCAATCACCGCTACAACATATCTCATCTCACTCTAAGCCTACCCGCAACGTAATCCTATAAGAAAGATAGCTAGTCCCAAATAATATAACAACAATAAGCATAAAATTTTGAAGGGAGAAAGAAGAGAGAAGAGAAAGGAGAATTTAAGGCCAATAACATATTTTAAAACATTTGGAAAAACCGTGTGGAGTTGTGGTAATGGATGAGGGAGGATAAGTGATTTGTGATCTCGAGAGCTAGTTCGAAAACCTTAAAGATTTGGTTTAAAGGAAAACAAAAAGTTTTGATACAACCACATGTAGCCAAGATAAACTGTCCAATAGTACGAAAGACTAAGTCTAAGGAATTTGTCTGCTATGACGTTGTCCACACAAATGTGAATACCATCATTCAGACAACTCCACATGTATGACATGGACCACACTGAGTATGCATACAAGACACAAGAGACGATCACCAAGATCCTAAAGGTAACACACCTATACAGGTCTACACACTATACCTATATATACATCACGACGACATCACAAACCAAAAGGGCCCACTACTAGCTAGGGATGACATAGGCAACTACATGCGCTGATGTCTACATACAAGAGGGAGATCGAAACCAAAAACGACACGAAACAAGATCGAAAGAACGAAGTCAGGTAAGGCGAGGATAAGCAGATAGTCGGATGGACGGGACAAAAACATTGCTAAAAATGATTTAACGATGAAAGAAGGATTTTGTGCAAAATATGGTACCTTTAAATATATATATATATTTATATACTTAAAAGTGAGCAGATGTAGCAAATTAAAATTTTGGAAAAAGTAAGACGAAAGAAGGATGGGTAGGGTGAGAAACGATTGTTTTGCAAACGAAAATAAGTTTACACAAAGATTTTGAAATGTGATCACGAAGAACATAGAACTGATATAATAATAATAAGAAAATAATTGGAGTTCCCTCTAGTTTAGAAAATATTTTAAGAAGTATGTACGGTAGGTGATTAGGAATAGATCTTGTAGTCCAGAAAAAGTATAAATTGAATTATCAGAATGTTAACAAGGTTTTAAAACTGAAAATATGAGAGATACAGTTTTGAAAATAAGCACGAGATAGTAACAACAAAAATTTACGATCAAAAGAAATTAAGCTGAGTGAAGGACTTAATAAGGAATTTCGAAAATGCTTTTAGAGGAAGCAGACTTGGCAAAGGAAAAGACTCGATAGATCAACGATACTCGTCAGGAACGATTACGTGAATCGGGAGAAGGAAAGGATCGCATCATGGATACACTTAGGATATGATTTACGAGCTACGATGGAAATTCTTCGGTCGATCACACGAAAGGGTAATGATCAGGAAGACGCTAGAAGTCATGGATTCTAATTATCGGGTCGTCTAAAGATCAGGAGAGTTCGGCACTAAGATTTACTAACGAGCTAGACTGTAACCAGGATCTGATGGGAAGGTTCCTAAGAGGATCTAGGTTAGTTCTGCTGGGCCCGAAGTCGATGGGCTCGAGCGAACGACTAGAAGAAGGGCTCAAGGGATCTAACACGGTCAGAGTCAAGTGTGGGCTACTAAGGTATCCTAGGACGAGGATGACTAATTCCTAACCAAGGCGTCAGACTGTCAACCTGGGTGTCTATCTAAGTCTTCCTACCATCTAAGACTAGGAACCTAATTTAGACTTGTACATGGATATTGAATGCGGTACTCTTATTGTTCCGAACTTTTGCATGACCTGCATGGGCGAACTTTTGGGTGATGCCCCGCTTCCCAAAACGACGGAGGCGAAGCGTGACTAAGGCCCGCTTAGGCCGGAGTTGTGAAGCTCGGACCCAATAAGCGTCTGTAGGGGTACCATTTTAAAACTTTCAGGTTCTTGCATTTATAAAATTCGGAACAATAGGAAGTACAGAAAGGAAAAAGGCATTCATTCAAGTAGAGATATAATATCCAGCGAGTACAAGTCTAAAAAGAAGCCTAAGCATGGCAACCAACTATTTAAAAGCAAACTAAAAGCAGTAATCTCTGAAAGTGACGACTAAAAAGACCTCAAGGTCTGGTCCTCGTCGGGCACGTACTCTGGGTCGATGTCCTCGACTCCACGTACTCCGGTAAGTCTGTCGCGTCCATGAACTCTGGCTCGACACCTGACGTACATCACCCAAAAGAAAGGAACTGTACGTCAGGTAAAGTCTACAAAGAAAGTCAAACTCTACTGCAAGTGTACTGAACTATTAAACATCGTTTTACTGGTTGATTAGTATGCTGGGGTTACAACAGAGTAGCAAAAGAAGTAACGTAGCAGGTAAGTAAAGCGTAACAAGTAGTAGTCGTAGCGTGTGCTACCGACTACGGGACTAACCTAAAGGTGACAGGACAAGACGGAACTAGACAAGATAGGACGGACAGGACAAGACTCGTGAGACACGAAGGGTTCACGCCTTATGGGTTGAGGGGGATCAGACCCTCTCCCCGTGAGCACGCTCAAACCTACCCCAAACCTAGGAACTCAGGACAAGAAGTACAGAGATCACTTCTGCTAGGGAAGCACCTGAAACGCCCGCAGGCTTTTTGTATCACGGAGATCACTCCCGCAAGGAGAGCATCTGAAACGCCCGAAGGCTTTTTGTATCATGGAGATCACTCCCGCAAGGAGAGCATCTGAAACGCCCGTAGGCTTTTTGTATCACGGAGATCACTCCCGCAAGGAGAGCATCTGAAACGCCCGTAGGCTTTTTGTGTAACAGTGACATGACACGACCAATGTACGGGAGATGTTATTCTAGGGTGTCCACACACACGCACACACAAGATAATCCTACGGTGTCAAAAGTTGTTGTTTTTCGAGCTTAGACTTCGTCGTCAAGTCTAAGTCGTCAGGGCGACCCGGATGCTATCATTTCACATCCGGTTCTATACACTCGCAGTCTAACAGTTCTAATAATTTAAGACCAAGACGCGGTCAAAAATGCAAGTGGGTACACTTGCCTGCGGTGGCGAGTGTGTCGTCCGTCCGGGGCGTCTCGTCCAGGCGTCGCGTCTGCGGTAGTCCGTATGAAACAGGTCATGGCGACGGTGTCAGGTCGCGATTTCAGAAATTCCTATTATGGTTCATGTCTAGGTTATCGGGGCTATCCTATTTGTCAATCATCACATTTTGGTGTTTCGTTCCGCCTAAATCGACCACTACCCTATATGCACAAAAAATTTGTCCGATGATCGATTTCTACAGCGAGCAGTGTTTTACTGGTGCGGAAAAGTAAATTTAATTATAGTTGTCCGATTTTTAGTTAGAGTTCAGTTTTTGCTACGGTGTGGGTTTGCTACGAGTTTGGGGGAACCAACCTGGATGATGATTACTCGTGAATCTGGCGTCGGATCTGGAAACATTTACGGACCCCGTCGTGGTTTCAATTACTCGGCTGCGGTAACGCGGAATCTATCTGCGTCAATGGTCCCGATATCAGTTAAACAAATTAACTCATTAAAGCCTATTGTGTGTATAACCTAACTTATTTACATTAACTACTCTATTTATCCCAACAATAAAAGAGGGTGCTGTGAGTATACCAACTTAATTATAATTAAGCCAATCAATTAAATAGCTTACTAACTAATACTATGTTATTTCATAAACTAACATTAAAATAAAGTCCGGGAGATACTGCTACCATATGAGCCTCAGATAGGTATGACATTGACTTAAACGGTATGTAAATCTAGTATTCAAATATGAAACCATAAAACCACAATTCATTCGTATATACCCCGTTTTTAAATGTAGGAACTTAAGCATTAAAGAGGGTGTACATGCTACTGTTCAGTCACATGGTATTACCTAAACTAATATTAAGCAACTTATAATAATAATTAAAACGGTTGGTTGTTGCTTATACACTCACAGTTTATTTCGTTTCCGATGCACGCTTGCAGGTGCTCGACGGTGACGGCGTAGATGTCGGAGGCGGTGCGCGACCGGGGCGAGAGGGTTGCAGGTTCCGGCGTTCCTCGGGGGAAGGAAACTGTGGCCGACGACAGGAGCTCTTGGGTTGTCGACGGCCTGTACGGTGATCGGAACACAGCAGCGCAGCTTGCTGCTGCAGTCACCGCTGCTTGCATGGAACGCCGCCGCCGGTGGGCGGTTCTCCGGCGTCGTGGGCGGCTGTCTCGACAAGTTAGCCACCGGTCGGGGTGAAGAGGATGAGACGTCGGCGGTTGCTGTTGCGTGGAGGATAGCCGGAGCAAGGGTTACCGGCGGTTTGGTGGGGAGCAGGTTGTCTTGCGGCCTGGGGGAAAGAGAAAGAAGTCCAGGCTCTCCGGTTTAAAGGGGGTGATCGTGCGTTATGCTTGGCCGGGAAGGGAAGAGAGGGAGGCCTGAGGTGTGCGTGGGCGTGGGTGTAGAGCAGCGAGGGGCGGGCGAAAAATTGGGCGCCTGGGGTTTTCTTTAGTGTTTAGAGGGGGCTATGCGACAATGAGAAGATGGGAGCTTTAGGCTAATTTTTTTTGTTTGGGTTTCAAAATGACAGGGCACGTGAAGCCCTAGGGAAAGCTCTGCTAGCTTTTGTAGGGAGAAGATTAGAGGGGAGAGGGGGAGAGAGAGAGAGAGAGAGAGAGAGAGAGAGAGAGAGAGAGAGAGAGAGAGAGAGAGAGAGAGGGCTAGTGGCTGACAGTTAGGATTGGATAGGAAAAGGTTAAGATTTTAGGTACAAATTGTTTTGATTTGTTCCCTTTTTTTGTTTCCTTTTGAGAATGAAATGACAATAAGTGGGTTATTAATGTAAGGGTTTTAAGATAAGAACTAATTAGTAGTTGTTTTATCTAAAAAAGAGAACGTACAGATCCTTTTAACATCAAATCTTATATATAAAAATATATATTATAAATAGTAATGAGATAAGCAGATAAGTTCGTTGACGCCCAAAAATTACAAAGAAAATACCTAGGCGCTCGCGCCACCGCGAGGGTTGTGAATACGTGGTTCAGTCGCGCGTTTGAGCTACTGAAGACAGTAATAAAAATCAAATACATAAAACACACAAGAAACATAGCTACGCGCTACTATACCTACGGTCGGAAAGCGGCCGTTGCAACAAATACACATGATATTCATCCATATAAGTACACACATAGCATAGATACTTACTATGCACACTATGTATCTTCTATACTCACTACATGTTATACAAGCATAATATACTATATATCACACAAAAACATATACCCTACCGTACAAGGCAACTGGGCCATTACACGAGCTCAGGTTAGGAAGTTGGAGGAGGATCTGGGGAGGACCATGTCCGCCAAGGCCGCGTCGGACTAGACGGTCACAGAGGTGAAATCCTGCTATGCCTCTGTGTCGATCACCAGGACGCAGGCAGAAGCTCAGTAGGGGAGAGAGCAATCTTAACTCAGTGCTAAGCTCGAGGCATCGAGGAAGGAAGTTGCTGACCTTCAGTTCAAGATTCTTGAGAAGGGGAAAGAGGTTGATTCTTACAAGGCTCGAACCACCTCAAAAGATAGATAGGGTGGCGAGAGCGATAAAGGACCTTTTACACCCGACGATGCCTCATCTTCCAAAATTTTGCAAACAACTACTTTTGTAAGACTGCTCTCGAGCGAGTTATATGTAATTGTCCAGAATTTAATGAAGAGAATTTTTGCAACAAAATTTTTGTGTCTTTTGAAATCCTTGTCGGTGTTTAGATATGTTTGCTAGACTTGGGTTGTTGGATTATCACGACACTATCTGACAAGGATTTGCTCGACATGGCTATTCGGTGACGAGGGACGAGGTCCCTTCGACTTACGACCGACGAGGGTCGTCCGATGTCTAGGGACGAGGCCCCTTCGACTTATGACCGACGAGGCTCGTTTGGGGGCGAGGGGAGAGGCCTCTTCATCTTACGGCCGACGAGGGTCGTTCGATGGCAAGGGGAGAGGCCCCTTCGACTTACGGCCGACGAGGGTCGTTCGGTGGCGAGGGGCGAGGCCCCTTCGACTTACGACCAACGGGGTCGTTCGGTGGCGAGGGGCAAGGCCCATTCGACTTACGGCCGATGAGGGTCGTTCGGTGGCGAGGGGCAAGGCCCATTCGACTTACGGCCGATGAGGGTCGTTCGGTGGTGAGGGGTGAGGCCTCTTCGACTTACGGCCGACGAGAATGTTACGACTAATGGCGAAGGACGATCTACTTTGCATTCATAATAAACATGTATATGATAACAATGAATGGTTGTTTTACCCCTTTTGCACAATCATTGATACTACGTTCCTAGATGTTCTGTGTTTCAAGGATGAGGAAGTTTCATATCATCCAAAGTAGAGAGTCGATAGGTGGCAGGACCGAGTATATCGATCACTGTGTAGGGTCCTTCCCATTTTGCAGCAAGCTTTCCCTACTTGAGGATCTCGAGAGTGAAAGCTGCCTTGCGCAGCACCAAGTCTCCGACACGAAAGCTTCGTTTGCGGACTTTTGAGTTGAAGTAATAGGCCATGCGTTCCTTCTGCTTGATGAGAGTTACTAATGCACAATCACTGACTTCGTCCACCAGTTGTAGGTTGAGCTCGAGGCACTCTGAGTTTCTTTCTTCGTCATAGTGAAGCGGTCGCTCATTGACCTCGATGTGGACAACAGCCTCCTATCTATAGGCCAGCATGAACATCATTTCCACTGTCAAGGTTTTGTGGGTCGTTCTGTATGACCATAATATGCCGGGGATCTCGTCCGACCAAGTTCCTTCGAGCCCTATGATTCTCTTCCGTAGGGGCCCTAGGATTCTTTTGTTGGCTGATTCTGCCAGGCCGTTTGATTGGGGATGAGCGACAAAGGCGAAATGCAGCTTGATCTTCAGCTCTGAGCAGAAGTCTCTAAGCCGGTGCTGTTAAACTGTGTCCAGTTGTCCGTTACTATGGATTGTGGGATGCCGAAACGATATACGATGGACTTCCAGACAAAGCTTTGAGCCTCCTTCCAGGTGATTCGGGCTAGAGGCTCAGCTTCAATCCATTTAGTGAAATAGTCGATCGCCACTATTAGGTATCTTTGTTGCCCACTCGTTGGTTTGAATGGTCCAAGGAGATCCAATCCCCATTTGGTGAAGGATACCGGGCTGATGATGGGGATCAAATCAGTCAGTGGTGCTGAGCTGATCTTTGAGATCTTTTGGCAGATCGAGCATCGTCGAACGTATTCGATGGCATCTTTGAACATCGTTGGCCAAAAATACCCGTGTCGCATGGCCTTTAAGGCTATGGATTTCCCTCCGCAATGGTTTTTGCAATCACCCTCGTGGATCTCCTGGATCACGTAGTGTGCTTCTTGCGGATCTAAGCAATTAAGATAAGAGAAAATGTCGTACTTGGTCCATCGTCTCTTGTACAATGAACCATCGAGCAGGACGAATTGGTATGCCTTCCGCTCCAGCTTTCGTGCCTCCACTGGGTCGGTCGGCTTTTCCCCAGTGCTTAGGTAGCGGATGATTGGATCCATCCACGTAACCTCTTGATCGAGGTTCAGCAGTTCTTGAGCCAGCTCACTAGGAAGGGATAGACGTTGTACGTACACGGTCCGACCGAGTCCCACAGGGGGGGACGAAGCAAGCTTTGACAAGGCATCGGCCCGATGATTCTTAGACCTTGGCACGTGATGAATCTCTACACATGTGAAAGTGGCGAGCTCTGCTCTAGCAACTCGCATATAGATTTGCATTGATTTGTCATGGGCCTCGAAGGTCCCATTTATTTGATGGACGACGAGGCTGGAGTCGCTAAGTAGTTGGACCACTCTCACCCCCAGGGCTCGAGCCATTCGGAGTTCGTTGATGGCCGCTTCATATTCTGCCTTATTGTTGGTGGTTTGGAAATCGAAACGAAGGGCGTAATCAAATATTTTGCCAGTGGAGGTTTGGACGATTATTCCGGCCACATTTCCAGCTTGTGTAGCTGAACCGTCGACTAGAATGATCCAAGTCCCCTCGTCTTCCCTTGCATCTTTCGTTCCACTTGGTGGGTCGACGCTTGCCGAGGACGAAGGGTTAGCTTCAGGGAGTGATCCAGCAACGTATACTGCCTTTTGGGGGCTGTCGTTGTATGTGAGTTCGATGATAAAGTCGGCGAGAGCTTGCCCTTTGATGGTGGTCCTCGACTTGAACTGCATGTCAAACTCGCTTAGTTCGACCCCCCACTTGGTCATTCTCCCTGAATGATCGAGCCTCTTCAAGGTCTGTTCTAGGGGAGCGTTGGTGAGGACTAAGATGGTGTGCGCTTGGAAATATGGTCGTAGACTCCTTGCAGATTGGACCAGTGCAAACGCCATCTTTTCGATCCTCATGTAGTTGACCTCCATGCCTCGAAGAACCTAACTGACATAGTAGATAGGTCGTTGGACTCCTGCACCTTCTTTGACAAGCGCCGAGCTTACGGCCTCCTCGGTGGCGGCCAAGTAAATGATGAGCTGATTATCCTTATCTGGCTTCGCCAGGAGCGGTGGGGTGCACAGGTACTCCTTTAATTTGGAGAACGCTTTCTTGCAGTCTGCATACCACTCGATGGTTCTCTTGCCACTTGAGGCGGCGGCTATCACCTTTCTCAACACCTTGAAGAAAGGCAACGACCTTTCAGCTGACTTAGAAAGGAATCATCCCAGGGCTGCTATCCTTCCATTCAGCCTTTAGAGCTCTCTGAGAGTCGTGGGTTCCTTCATCATGACGATGGCAGTGATCTTATCGGGGATGGCTTCGATCCCCCGATTTGTCCGCATGAACCGAGGAATTTATCCGAACGAACCCCGAATGTACATTTGGCCGGGTTCATTCAAAGGTTGTATCGCCAGATCTGGCAAATATTTCCCGGAGGTCTGCAATGTGATCCCTGGATTTCTTCGACTCAACCAATATGTCATCGACGTAGACCTTTAAATTACGTCCAATTTGAGCCTCGAATACATCGTTCATCATACGTTGGTACGTGGCACCTGCATTTTTCAAACCGAATGGTATCTTGGTGTAGCAGAATATACCTTGATCAGTGATGAACAAAGTTTTCTCCTTATCTTCCTGCGCCATTTAGATCTGGTAATATCCTGAGAAGGCATCCATGAAGCTGAGAAGTTCGTAGCCTGAGGCACTGTTGACCAGATGGTCAATCTACGGCAGGGGTAGCTATCTTTAGGGCATGCCTTGTTAAGGTCGGTGAATTCGACACACATTCACCATTTGCCATTTGCCTTCTTGACCATCACGACATTCGAGAGCCATTCGGGGTATTTGACTTTTTGGATGAAGCGAGCTTCCAGAAGTCGATTAACTTCTTCAATTGCCACTTTCATCTTTTTGCCTCTCATGTTTCTCTTATTTTGCTTCATGGGCTTAGAGGTCGGGTCTACCCTCAGCTTGTGGGACGCTACCTCAGGGTCGATACGGGGCATGCCCTTTGGAGCCCAGGCAAGATGTCTGTTTGTTCTCTTAAGAGGGAGATTAGCCACTCTTTTAGGTCACAGGGGAGCAGTGACCTAATTGAGACTGTTTTTCCTTCCTCGTCGAAGACTCTGACGTTCTCCGTTTCTTCGACCGTGGCTGGCCGTCGATCTTCGATCCGAGGGTCGACTGGATCTGCCTGCTCGACCCTCCTCTGGGTGGTGGATAGCGTGTAGCATGATCATGCCTATTTTTGATTCCCTTTTGCTTTTTCAACTCCCTTAGGGGTCTGGAACTTGATCATCTGATGGAAAGTTGAGACTACCGCTTCGATGGCGTTCAGGAGCAGCCTTCCAATGATCCTATTGTACGTCGATTTGATCTTCACTACCAGGAAACTGGTTAGGTGAGTGATTTGTTGAGGATACATACCGATGGTCACTGGTAAGGTGATGATGCCCGCTATCAGGGCACAATGCCCGATGAATCCCACCAAGGGTCCCGTACAGGGCGTCACCTCCATGGTGGACATTTCATCCTCTCCAATGTAGTGAAGAAGAGTATGTCTCACGAGCTTCCGGTTATCGACAAGCAATCTCTTCACAACGATCTCTTTGATCGTGGCCGTGATGACAACATCATCTTCATACGATAGCTCCACACCTTCCAGATCTTCAACCGAGAAGGAGATAGGCGGTGTGGAATCTCTGGGGTGCTTTCGTCCCACAGATACGATCATTATCCTCACACCATAGGAGCTTTAGAGAGAGGTTGATAACTCCGGGTGCGGGGAACTTCCATTATCATGATGTTGATCCCGACACTGGGAGGTCTTGTGGCAACCTCAGAGGAAGTGGTTGGGCGAGTCGACATGGTCGAGCAGTTTGTCGATGGGGATATCGACTCGTTGTTTTCCACAGACGGCGTCAAACTGTTAAGGCCAAAAATGACCAAGACAGTTGTCAAGCTGATGGAGACTCGATACGCTGAGCTGGAGCCTAGTCAGCCTTTGGAGTGGACCCTCGGTTGGTAGAACTGGGGTCGGTTGATGGTAGTTGATGATGGTACGACCGTCAATCGACCTAAGAGCGATCGTTGGGTCGGTCGTTCGAGGTTGAAGAGCTCGATGTCGACCTTGGACGTTGGATGACGATCATCGATCTGCACCATAGGGAGTCGTTAGGGGGGTCGGATCTGAGTTCCAACCCAAATCCCCTCCGATGCTTAAGTTATATGGAACTTAAGTAAGAGAGAGAGCTTGGTGTAGTTGAGATCGACCCACGGAGGTTCGTCTCGAGACTAACGACGCAAGCTCGAATATAGAATGGTGAAAGTAAGAAGATATAGTTCTATGTATTAGATCTCATACCTTTTAAGATGGAATCCCTTAACCTTCGTTTTAAGGCTTATTTATAGGTTGCTCCTTCTTGATGAAGTGTAGCCATCCCGTATTGATCGGGGCACGATCTTCTCCAGGTTTCGAGTTAACGGCTATCCATTTACTCGGTCACCATAACTCTACCCTATTAATACCGGCGGGAGTCCAACGGTCGGGAAGAACTATTCCTTCGACTGAGTCTCACGTCACCTCCATCTTGCTGGTGGGTCCTGAGCCGTTGTCATATGATATAGGGCTGTGATTGGGCCATAATTATCCAATGATATTTCGTGGGCTGTACCCAGGTATCAACAAGCCCAAAGTACCATAGACGATCTGAGTCTCTCCCACATCGACCAGGTAGGCTGGGTGGAAGTAGCTAAGAAATAGCTGACTAGTAATGCTCGGAACTGGTGGGATACTGAAGAGACACGACTGGTTAAGCCAATCAATTGGACTATTTTTCGAGAGAGATTCGATGCCCAGTACTTCCCCAGATCAGCAAAGAGGGAGCTCCATCAACGTTTTGTTAATCTAGTCCAAGGCACTCAGACGGTTGACGCATACGAAGCAGAGTTTTCTATGCTTAGTCATTTCACTCCTTACCTGGTGGAAGATCCCAAAGATCGTGCATACCCGTTTCTTCAAATCTCGACATCCAAGCTTCGATGTCTTCGATGAATCCGACTACTCATCAGAAAGTATTGGATGCTGCTAGGAAGTATGAGAATATCATGAAGCGTAAGAAGGAGCTTCAAACTGAAAGAAGTAAGCACCCTACGGAACCAACCGGGAATGAGCTCCGACCAACTCAGACCACCAACTTTAAAAGGCCTGCAACCCCAGTCAACTGCTAATTTAGGTGTGTCACCACTGTAACCGAACGGGGCATGTCAAGAAGGATTGTCGCGTGTATTAAACCAATGTTTAGTGCGTGTGGCACCTGACCATATTATAAGGAACTGCCCTCATCGCACTAACAATCCAGCAACCCAAGCTATAATTGCGTCAGGATCAACCTAACAGGGACCACCTCTGGCTCCTCAGCATCAAGTTCCCCAACAGACCAATCCCGAACACAGTCAGCACCAAACTTACTCTATGGTTGCTGAGGAAGTTAGGGTCGACGAACCAGTGAAGAATGATGATGTCTGAACCCTGTCCTATCATCATATTTAATGATTCATCTCATAAATGCGTCTATTAGGCGTTCCTTAATTATTATCTAGCTTAAGAAATTCCAAGGGTGCAATTTTAATAAGGTGGGTAGGATGTAACGGCCTGTTTCTATCGTATGTATTTCGTACGTATTTCTATTAATTTATTTAATTAAATATTTGTTTTATGATTTGATTATTATTCTTCATGGCTCAAACACGAGATCGGACCCGTATTCATGATCCTCATGACTTCGCGGTCGCGACGATATCTTCTTCATGATTTTTGGATAACGTCGAGTCGAGGGGTGAAATCGTAAATAATCAGATTATTTTGACTACATCGATTTCTCCTAATCAAATCTTAATCAAATTGATTCTCATAACCAGATTGGATTTCCTACTCTAATTAGCATAACTAAATCGATTTCCTGAATCACACCTTATCCTACTAAATCTTACTAATATTAATATCCTAACCAAATTAATCCTCCGAGATCTGATATTGATAAATCTAAATCTAGATATCCTAACTAGCTTATTTTTCTAAATCAGATCTTAACCCAAAAATCTTAACTAAACTAATTTTCCTAATCAAATCTAAATCGATAAATCAAAATATCTTAACCAAAATCATATATCTATATTACATTTGATGACTGTTTTTCAATTCTAGGACTGACCAGGACAAAAGGATTGATAGAAAGACCGCTGGAATTTAATTTTGAGGAATGAATGGTTGAGATGAGATTTTGTGGAAAGTTTTGGAGGAAAAAACATTTTTAGGGAAATGAAAGTTTCTGGGGAAACGAAACTTTTTGGGGAATGAAAGTTTCTCGAAAATAGCAGTGTGCATGCAATTAATGCCTTTGAGAAAAAAATTTTAACTTGCTCTTAATGCTGTAGATCAAATGCTGCCACCGATCGAATGATCACTTCCTCAACGCGGGGAACACCGTCTCTTCGACGCAAGGGGCAACAAGATGAGAATAATTTTCGAAGGTGCCCACGCCTGCTAAATTTTTTATGCTAATTTGTTGTTCTGCACCGAAGGGGCCGTGCTGAATTTGTTGTTCTACGCCGAATTTGTTGTTCCGTGAAATTTTATTACTCTAATTTGTTGTTCCGTGTCGAAGGCACCCACGCCGAATTTGTTGTTCTACGCCGAATTTGTTGTTTCGCTAAATGTTTTTAACTCTAATTTGTTGTTCCACGCCGAAGGCGCCAACGCCAAATTTGTTGTTCTACGCTGAATTTGTTGTTCCGCGCTCAAGGTGACTGCTAATTTTTTACGCTAATTTATTGTTCCGTGCCGAAGGTGCCTGTGCCGAATTTGTTGTTCTACGCCGAATTTGTTGTTCTGCACCGAATTTGTTGTTCCGTGTCGAAGGCGCATGTGTCGAATTTGTTGTTCTACGCCGAAGGCGGCCATGCCGCTAAATATTTTTACGTTAATTTGTTGTTCCACGCAATTTTGGCTGTGGAAATAATTTCGTGGGGGAAAATCTTAAATTAACCGTGCCCCGGGCACGGGTTATGACTTGTCTATATTACATTTGACAAATGTTTTTGAATCCTATTGCTAACTAGGACAAGCTGACTAGGACAAACAGTTGATAGAAAACGGTTTGGATTTAATCTTGAGAAATGAATGGTTGAGATGAGATTTTGCGGAAAGTTTTCGAGGGAAAAACATTTATAGGGAAATAAAAGTTTCTGGTGGAAATGAAACTTTTTGGGGAATGCAAGTTTCTGGGGAATAGCAGAGTGCACGCAATTAATGCATTTGGAAAAAAACTTTAACTTGCACTTAATGCTGCAGATCGAATGATCTCTCCCTCAATGCTGGGCCCACCATCTCTTCGACGCATGGGGAAATAAGATGAGAATAATTTACCGCGTCGAAGGCACCCACTAAATTTTTTACGCTAATTTGTTTTTCCGCGCCGAAGGCGTCCACGCCGAAGGCGTCCGCCGAATTTGTTGTTCAACATCGAATTTTTTTACGCTAATTTGTTGTTCCACACCGAACGTGCCCGTGCCGAACGCGTCCGCTAAATCTGTTTACGCTAATTTGTTGTTCCGTGCCGAAGGCGCCCGTTCCGAATTTGTTGTTTTGCGTCGAATTTGTTGTTTCTCGTCGATGGCGCACATGCCGCAAAATATTTTTACGCTAATTTGTTATTCTGCGCTATTTTGGCTGTGGAAATAATTTTTTGGGAAACAAAGATTTTACAATGGAACATGTTAAATGAAATGTGCCTGCGGACACGGGTTATGCCTAGTTATCTTAACAAATCCTAACTGTTCACTAATTTATCTGATATCATTGTTGGGAAGATTATATCCCCCACGATCCTCCCCACAATTTTTGGCAACAACTTCCCACTTCTCTACTATTTCATGAAACCAATCGCTTTTCCCTTACAAAACTAAATGAAGGAGAAAAGTCTCAGCCGCAATATTTTCTCCAAACCCTACTTCTTCCTCTTTCTTCAACTCACGAGTTTCTCTCATATCAAACCCATGCCGCCATCTCCTCCTCCGCACCTAAGCAAACTACAACCTCATCTTGCCCTCACCCACCTCCTCATACTGCCGAAGCACCCTCACACCCGCACCGGCAGCCTCCACCCTCACCCCTCCTTCACGTGGCCACCACCTCCCTCCCTTCGTCGCTGTAACCCAATCTCAGACCCCCCCTATCCCTTTAATCTCTCCCAATGATTCCACCCACTATCACCCTGAGCCACGCCCACCATCATGGACACTGCCTGCCCAGCCCCGATGCCCGCCTATACCACCGCCCCGTCGACGAACATGCCACCACATGCCACCGCCTCCCCCAGCGTTCCAACAACATCAACGACCTCTGCCACCTCTGTTTCACCGCCCACCACTCTCGCAACCCCCTCAAAAACCCTAAACCACGCTCTCACCCTCTCTTTCACCTACAGACCCCAGCCCCCCGTCCTCCCACTGTCTCCGGCGACCTCCCATCGCAAAACCACCGACATTCCTCCTACCTTCAAACTCCGACGACCTTCAAAGCTTTTGCCACCATCTTCCTCTCCTAGCCTATGCCAACCCTATCTCTGACCATCGCAAGGTCGCTTCCTCCCCTCCCTTCACAGACTTCCGACGACCACCTCCTTCCTCCCCTCGCAGCGACCTCGCCACCGTCACCTCCGACCTCCCCTGCAACCAAGCCCGCATTCTTCTTCCCCAATCCTCTCATCCCTCCGGCGACCAACCCTCCATACGACAGCCTCCCACATCATCTCCCACAGCCATCATTGCATTTCCACCAACCTCATGTCCATCACCTTTTCCTCCGATTCCCTAGTCGATCTTCGGCACCCTAGTCGATCTCTGGCGAACCCCTCCCAACCTCCAGAGCCTCGCTCCACCTCCAACATAACTCGACAACTCCCCGACCAAGCTCCGATGCATCCTCTGATAGCTGCAGTCGAAGCTTCGTGCAGGCGGTGTCATCGCTGTCGCACATGTCGCCTGACGCCGCCAGTCACCGACCATCTATAGCTTCCCGACACCGCCATCTTGATCTCATCGCACCGTCGCTGTCTTCTGTCGTCGCAGCTGCATGCAAACACAAATAGAAGGCAACACAAACTGTGAACCCTAAAGCGGTGAGTTTATATATGTTAGTTTATTGTATACAGTATATTATAGGTGTTGGTTATATATATACTAGTCATAAACCGTGCCCGCGGGCACGGTTCATTTAAGATTTTCCTCCACGAAATATTTGTTCCAAAACATTATTTACACAGTCAAATTTGTGCAGAACAACAAATTCGACGTAAAAAATAAATTCGACGAATGCACCCTTGAGTTGGAACAACAAATTAGCGCAAAAAAATTTAGTGGGCTCCTTCGGCGCGAAGGGTGGAAGTGTATAAGTGTGTGTGTGTGTGTGTGTGTGTGTGTGGTGTGTGGGTAAAAAGTAAAATAAGAGGGTTTTTTTAGCAAAAGGGGGAAATAGGTGGTATTCTGCGCAAATTCAGTGATTGTGGGGGGTTTGAAAACAGGGTTTTTCCAAACACTCATCTCAGCCCTTCTTTTACCAAGATTAAATCCTAGCCATTCTTCTAACAACCTCTTTATACATCAGCATGACATCAGCTTGTCCCAGTCAGCCCTAGGATTCAAAAACAGTTGTGTTTTAATATATAGATATAAGATATTATATTATATATATGTTAGTTTACATATTATATATTATATAAGTCAGTTATTATATATATAAACAATATATATATGTTATATTAGATATATAATGTATTATATTAGTTATATTTAATATTATTTAATTAGTTGAGAACTTTTAGCTTAATATCACGAATCCGATGTCGCAGATAAATTTACGCCTCTCGCGCGATCACGTGGACACCAAAATCGCTCCAATCATGTAAGTATATTATGTTCTATGAATTTTTGAAGTCGCGCGTAATTACTGGTAAAGACGCATTTAAATCATTTTGAGCAATTTTTACGTGAACGCCTCTCTGAAACACACATGAATTAAAAGTACTCATCACAAGGAGAATTTTGGCAGCAAACACATAAAAATCTGACATGTGGATTGTGAGTTAGGGATTTTTGCAAGTTTAGGTATTTTAATTCTCTAATTTCTGAAAATGGCTGTTATTGCTTTTAAATCCCAGAAAATTACTATTCTTGTGTTAAAAATTCAGAAAAATTATAAGTGACCTCTGAAAAGTAATTCCCTCATAATAAACTTATCACGTCTACCTTCAGTGGTTTTTGTTTCACCTCTGAAAAATGTTGGTGTCATTCCCTTATAATGCTCTTATTACTTGTTATATTGTTATTCGTGTCATCTAATCTTCGGATTGTCTACCCCTGATAAATTGTGATATTGGGTTCTTGGGGCATGTGCAGAATATTGGGCCCTCAGGGCATTTACGAAATATATTTGGCCATGCGGCATAAATGTAACTATACAGATACACAATGACACGTTTGGGTGGGATAGTCCATTGTAGTAGAGGTCGGAATACTGGATTTCACCCACTGATTAATTTGATTGTCGCCCGGATGGGGTCGGTAAGTACAGAACCACGGGTAGCTTCCGTTGATTTGAGTGTAATTGTAGTTTCTTCCGCCCTTAGACATTGGACTTGTCACTTGATTAAGTAATGGAATGGCACACATTTTACTTTCTGCCATTGCTATCATGAATGTGTAAACTGCTAGCTACTCTCTTATAATGCACCTATGTACTTGCCATGCTCACATGTTTTCTTATGCTGCCACACTTTTCCTTATTGTGATCATAGTGTGTTGCTCGTCTTCAAAGCTTTGTGAAACTATATATATAATATTATATTCATATCTTGCCGAGGGTCAAATCTTCTAACGTTTTAAATCTTGCCAAGTGACCCTCGTTGACGTATATTTTCTTGTCTTTATCTTGTGAATTATACGTCGGGTTTTGATACAGAGTTTGCTGAGGAGTATTCTTTAAGACTGAGCAAGTTGACCAGGAGTACCTTGACTTTGAGATCCCCTGCTAAGGAACGACGTGCCTTCACAACACCGCTATAAATTAATACTTGTTATTGTAATCTCATTCAGGTGTATTTCCATTTCGATTATCTGTTTCTAATGGCCATGCTAGCCCTTATTTGTGTACATGTAATATGGACATTTAATTTGTAATAATGATATTCTGCGTTGTTCTGAGTTTGCGTGCAAGAACCTGCGATGTTTAAATCACAGACGCTTATTGTGCTTAAGTCAAAGAAGAAAAAAAGTACTTCTTTTTTGCTTTAAGCACATGCGGACCCGCACACATTCTCGCTTCCAAGTACCATGGGAAGTGAGTCGTGACAGATAACTATCAGCAGACCTCTCGGGCCGACCTATATATGCGACCGGGTTCATCTCAATTAATACATGCCACATCACCCGACCTTAACCACCATAGCGGTTGAGCTGGGGAGATGGGAGCCATTGATACAGCACATGGCTAGTCCAAGAGCCCAGTAGAGTCCACAACTTCGGCCTAGCAACCCAGGGGACCCTTGGGTCAAGCCAATTGTTTCCTCATTTAAGGCGACGGCTCTGCTGACTGTTGGGCTCCTTCATTTAAAGTGTCAGCTTGAACGTAGGCATTCAATGACATATCGTTAGCTCGTCATCACTGATGAAAGCTTCGACCAAATGCAATAAAGGATCAAACGTTATTCTCTAACATCCCGCATATATATTGTCTCTCGGACATTGAGAGATGGGGAAGCTTTTTCAGAATTTTCATCTGACAACCAAAAGGTCAGGTACTCCTACTCCTACAAAGAATTTGCTCCACCTAAACTCTACATTTCCTCCATAACTCGGTGCAATAACTATCGGTTGGTCTCTAACAGATCAGCCATAGTGACCACGAGCCTCCTTAAGTCACCAACTCACTTAAGCATAGGAGGGGATTAGGTCCGCCCCCAGATCCGACCCTTCCTAACGAGCTCTTCGTGTTACAGGGGGATAAACTTGGCTCCAACAGTTGAACATTCCTAATGTGCTCGGAGATAGCTCGAACTTGGCAAAGATACATCGGACCTGGCTCCAACAGCTCGGTTTGAAGTCCATTTAGCCCGAGGTCAGCTTGCCTAGTCTCCAACCAGCTGCCAATAACTCAGAATGAGGTCTGTCCAGCCCGAGGTTAGCTTGCCCAATCTTCAACCAGCATCCAGTTGGCTCAGACTGAGGTCCATTCAACCCGTGGTTGGCTCATCCGGTATCCAGTCAGTTGCCAATGCCATTCTACGCTAGATACGGTAACCCTACCATTATTCGACAACATCAGGGGTGAGAAAACACTCATAAACATGCTTAACCTTGAAATTTCAAGCACATCGATTTTTACATTATTAAATATTTTTGCTAGGTTTCAAGATTTTGTGTTTAATCGAATTTTTAAGTAGATTTGTTGGAATGATATAAACTTTTGTGTTTAATTGATTTCTTTTTAAAATTGTTTGGGTTTACTTTTGAGAGGAGGAGATAGATGAAAAAGATGAAGATGAGTTGAATGGGGTCTGGAAGGTGGATGGAGAGTCGAAGGAGGCATTGGTGGTGGTGGTGGGAGTGTTGGAGGAGGCGTTGGCGGTGACAAGCCACTACTATAAAAGGGACCTTTAATAGCGCTTAAATAAGGTCTTTAATGGTGCTTCTGTGTGCTGTCTATGTCGTCGCTGCTAAAGGGGGATGGTTTTAACAGCGCTTTACAAGCGCTGTTAAAGGTCCCAAATAGACAGCACTTTTAGTACAAGCGCTGTTAAAGGTCCCAATAGACAACGCTTCTTTAGTACAAGCGCTGTTAAAGGTCTACCATAGACAGCGCTTGTACTAAAGAAGCGCTGTCTATTGGGACCTTTGACAACGCTTGTTTAGTACAAGCACTGTCAAAGGTCCCAATAGACAGCGCTTCTTACCATAGACAGCGCTTGTACTAAAGAAGCGCTGTCTATTGGGATCTTTGACAGCGCTTGTACGATGTTTAAAGGCCACCATAGACAGTGCTTCTACTAAAGAAGCGATGTCTATGGTGGACCTTTAACAGCGCTTTTACTAAAAAGCATTGTCTAAGGTCCCAGATAGATAGCACTTTTTAGTACAAGCGCTGTTAAAGGTCCACCACTTCGTATATGGATTATTTGCTGTAAAATCTAATTTGAGCATTTAGATGATACTCAGCCCGCACAAGACCCTGAATACGCGAGATGATACCAGAGAGAGACGGTCTAAAACAACATACAAAAACAACATACAGATACTAAGGTTGAAGAGGGTTTGAGCAATTACACTTTAAAACAACATACAGATGCCAAGGCGAGCACCAAACATCGATAGCATGAAAGAAAATTGATATTTTCATTATCCAGGAAAAAACAAACACATTTTTTTCGGGCACATCTCATTATTTTTCTGTCTCAAAACATACAACTCCTTGACCAACTCAAAGCACATCAATCCTAAAATTTGGGAATGTTTCTCACACAAGATCGCCATCAGAATGTAAATAGCATGTCATCAAGCATGAGATTAGACATACTGTGGATGCATCATTATTTGGCGTTCTTGGTGTTGTTGTCGGGCGACATGGAAATGAATCGGACAATGCTCTCAGCATGAGCAGAGTCGATTCTGAATCGTTTGGCAATATCTGGAACTGACATTCGACCTTCATGCTGCTCTAACTTGCCCTGATGTAGAAGGATGATCTCCTGCAGTTGCACGGCAGTCAGGTTGCACGGTAGTCAGGGTTCCTGGTGTAGCTGATTTTTGCTCATCGCTTCCCACTTCTGCTTTTGAACTGCGAAGATTTGGCATGGGCCAATTATATTTCTCTACATTGAAAGCCTACAATGAAACCAAAAGATCAGTGTGATACAATAAGAATTTTGAAAAGAAAGTATTATGAATTTAGCAATTTTGATGCACAGAGCAATGTAATATCTTTAGCAAACTATGAAATGTGACTAGCAACACTAAGTTTACCAAAAAAGTAATGGCAAACTTGTAAATAAATGTAATTTGACTGGTAGACTTTGCATATTTTGCTAGTCACCTTATATTTATTTACAAGTTTGTCCATTACAAGTTTACGAAAGGGAATGGAAAACTTGTAAATAAATGTAATGTGACTGGCAAAATGTGTAATGTGACTCGCATCACTCCACTGAGAGAGTTTATATACACATACCAAATTTCTTCACACAAATCTCATTTATTTACAAGTTTGCAATTCAAATTTTACATGTTTGCCATTCAAATTTATTCGTTCTTTAACCTTCTCCTAGCCATTACCGCCACTGCCTTGTACACCCTTCTCTGCCAACTACTTCTTATATTCTCCTCCTCTCTATTCCTCTTCCTCCTCCCCATCTTCCATCCAAATATTTATTTGGTTAGAAGACGATGAAAAGAAGGCGACAATCACAACCCATTCCTCTTCATCTTCTTCTTCCTTTTCAAAAAAAACCATGTACACTTCAGATTAATGATTGAGACGATTATGATGTAGAGGAGGTGGTGGTGGTAGAGGGACTCCCTCCTCCTACTGTTATCATCGACTTCATCATATCGCTGTCGTCGTTACCATTGTTACATCTTCAACTTCTTCAATCGCTTCAACGGAAAAATCGTGTACAAATACAAACAATAATGATGAGGATGAAGTGGAAGAAAGGATGGGAGGCGTCAGTTGGTGGTAGAGGTGGCAACTGCTAGCGATGGAGGTGGAGTATGCAGTGATGGTGGAGCTAGCAACTGGGGGCAGAGGCAGAGGCAGTGGTGGAGGTGGTGGAGGTAGTGGAGGTGGCAGATTTTTCAGAGAGAAAGATAAAGAGCAGAGAGGTAATTTAGGAATTTAAGGATGTGTGCAAAGTAAAAACAACTAAGCTTTAAAAATATTGGGTGTATACGTAAAGTGGTGTGTACAAAGCAATTTGGTCTACGTGTATAGAATTTCCATGTCGCCAATTCACAGACAAGCCATATTCGAATCCAGTGGCATATCCTTAAAGACTCTTCCCACTGACCAATGTTAAGTATCAAGCAGAAATCAGGAAGATTTTTAAACGTTGTCAAATTAACATTCACCTACTTGATGCTATCAATCAAATTCCAACTTTTGTGAAATTTCGAAAATATTTGTGCACCGTAAAAATAAAGTTAAATGTTAAGAAAAAAGTTTTCTTGACAGAGCACGTGAGCTCCATTGTTCATCACAATAATCCCCCAAAATTTAGAGACATAGGATCCCCTACAATCACATGAGATCAAGGAATTGAAGAAGAACGGCGGTCATCCTTGAGTTTTTCAAAACAATGGCTTTCAAACAACGGTTCTTAAAACAATGACTTCAAACTATGGTCTGGAATAACTCTACTGTCGTGTGATGCTTTCTACCTCTTCATATCTATGAACTTATCTATTATGCAAAATATTGGTTGATCTTATGCTAACATTTCTTTTGCAGGAATAGTAATTGAGTTCCCCTTCAAAAATCATGTTATGATTCATTTGTTATTATACATTGTCATTAATTTTTTTAGTTGATGACAAGGGGAGAAAATATATGAAATGCAAAAATTAATTTATATGAATGTATTGTTTTTCTAACGGCTTCGATGCAGGGGGAGAACCGCATCAAAGCAGGGGGAGTAAGTTCACTTCATATTAATTTAGTATATCAACTTACTTCATTTTTCATTTGGGTGTCATCATCAAAAAGGGGGAGAGTGATGGAAATTGAATTCCACCCCATTTGATTTTGATGATGAGCACACCAAATGAAGCGTAGTGTACTAACTACACTATGATCAAGTGTGCAGGTTATGATCAAGTGTGCAGGTTGTGCGACAAATGAAAAGCTTTATGTACACTCCAAGAAGCGCAATCTACGCTCAAAGACAAGGACGAACGTTGCTAAGATCAATGATGAAGCTCAAAGCTCAAATAGAACAAGAAGCTCAAGTGAACCTCACATCGACTCCATCAATTGGTCAAGCTTCTGAAGACGTGTCCTAGTCTATAGTGAGTGTGTTGTGTCTTTCTTAGGGTATTGTTAAAGCCAAATCATATAGACAATCACACGCACACAAATGATTTCAAAAACATTTCAAAATATCTTTTAAATCATTTTCAAAAAGATATTGAGAGCTTTTTCTAGTCGTTTTATATTTCCGTAGTGAAACTCCACTACACCCGGAGTTAACTACTTGATTGACTAACTGTGGTTCAGTAGAAACTCCTCTGGGAGTCGACTACCAAAGGTAGGGAGTCGACTACCAGCTGAGAATCAATTTCCCCTGAAACACACTGGGAGTCGACTACCACTCCTAGGGAGTCGACTACCAGCTGTCGAAGTTTGACGTTTTGACTTGTTTTTTGAAATATTTTTGATTGATTTTTTCCCATGATTTTCGCGACAAAAGTCAAAGGAATTTGAAATTTGAATTCTCAGATTTCTCCTATAAATAGAGGACCATTTTCATTGAGAAATCACAACAACTATTGAATTCAAATTTTCTTGTGCAAGACGCTCTAAAATACTCAGCTCTCATTCTCTCTTAGCCAAATCTGTTTTACTTTTGATCTTGCAATTTCTTTTGTTATTATTTTCTGAAGATCATAATTTTATTTGGCTATCGGTTTTTCAAATCCTTATTATTATTCTTGAATTTTTATTTAAAGGATTTTTGAAAAACATTAGATCTAGATCATAAAGAATTCTTTCGTATCTTTGTGTGATCTAGAATCTTATTCTATCAAGCCACTACACATAATTGTCTATTACTATTTGGCTATAGAATCTGGGTGTAAATCCAATCTCCACCAATCTATTGTGGTGAATTGGATATTGATTTTATTTTTTGATTACCCCTTTGGTGTAAGGGTGTTGTTGTTGGAAACCCTAGACAAGTCTAGGTGTTGCGGTTGGAAATCCTGGTCAAGACTAGGTTGTTGGAAATCCTAACAAGTGAAGTTAGGTGCGTGTATTTGCCAAGGCAGATAATGGAAATCTCGTACCGGATTGGTCAGGGACTCGACGTACCCAAGTTGTGGGGAACCATGATAAAAATCCTTGTGTCTGCGCTTGCTATTTCTGTGTTTGTTTATCTTAGCTAGCTTGCAATTAATCTTTGTTCAGTATTCTTGTAACTCTTCTATAATATATTGATAAAGATCAGTCTTGTATTTATACTTCTGTGCAAATTTCATATATCTTCATTAAGTGTTTAACTATCTGATCTGTGCTTAAATTCCCTCTAGGAGTCGACTACTGTTCATAGGGAGTCGACTACCAGAAGACTTTCATCTCTGATTTGTTTGAAGATTTATTGAGTTGATTAAGAACCAAGCGTAGATCACTCTACTTGGTTTCTTAGGCAACATTAGAAGGTTTTGTTTTGTGTTGATTGATTAAGAACAAAAAAGTTTTATCTTTATACAACACTATTTAACCCCCTTTAATGTTGTTTGCCATCCACAGGATCCAACAGGTGGGTGTAATGGGGGCTCTTTAATGATAATTAAGGGGGCGTAATTTAAGGGGAGTGATTAACTCCCGTTGGCATGGGTCAGCGGCCACATTTGTATCGGTCCGAGGCCAGCCCGACTCTGAGTCTTTGTGGGGGCCTCGTTCTGCCTAGGCACATAGGTTCGCGACACAGGCTCGGCTCGTTCAGTCTTGGCCCATTTCGGGAGGGTCGTATCACTAAGCTAAGATAATTTGTATTTATTCCTTTCTCTGAATGTACATGAATTTCTAAATTTCTTCAAAATTATACTTTCAATTACATCAACAATAAGTACTCAATTCCCGCAATTTTTTATTCCTATTAGTTTATTTACCTCAATTTTGCCAGAAATAAACATTTACCCAATCGTTAATCCTGATCCCAATGTTTCACGCAAGTTAGATATGATATAAACGAATCATGTATATGCTATTACATTATTAAAAAATAGATCTGGTGCCCGCGCCGATATGATATAAACGAATCATGTATATGCAATTACATTAAAAAAATAGATCTGGCGCCCGTGCCGAAGGTGCCTAAATTTTTTATTCGTTTACTTTTTAGAGAGAACACAGATTTTGAGGGGATATCTTAAATGAACCGTGCGCCGAAGGCCGAAGGCGCCCGCGCCGAACCTAAATTTTTGTTCGTTTAAATTTTGGAGGGGGAAATAATTTTTGGGCAGAACAAATATTTTCAGGGGATATCTTAAATGAACCGTGCCCGAGAGCACGGGTTATGACTTGTGTGTGTGTGAGGAATATGGATGTGTGCTGACAGCACATGAAATTTTCTTGTTCTGTCAGCATTTTGGGGGTTCAAAAAGAATTTTTTAAAGAAATATTTTTTGCACTGTGTTGTACAACTTGTTGGCTACTTCTCCACCAATTTTCAAGACAATCCAACACTTTTTACCATCCATGCATTTCAAAATATAGTTTAAGTTCTCAAAATGTCGGTGCAATCTTTTTGAAATGCATGGATGGAGGCTCAAAAAGTGTTGGAATGACTTGAAAGTTGGTGGGGATTTAGCTAACAAGTTGTAGAATAGATTGCAAAAAACATTTTTAGAAAATGTTTTTTGCCCCTCAAATTGCTGACAGCACAGGTAAACCGAACATGTGCTGTCATCACACCTCCAAATTCACACACACACACACACACACACACACACACACACACACACACACACACACACACACACACACACACACACAAGAATATTGGGTATCATATGACAATGAATGCATCTCCTCATATACCAAGACACAAAAGTGGGGTGGTACAACAAGTACAAGCCCATGTGGGCGTGTACCACCCCACTTTTTGTGTCTTGTATATGAGGAGATGCCTCCCATGTCATATGATACACATTATTCTCTCTCTCTCTCTCTCTCTCTCTCTCTCTCTCTCTCTCTCTCTCTCTCTCTCTCTCTCTCTCTCTCTCTCTCTCTCTGTGTGTGTGTGTGTGTGTGTGTGTGTGTGTGTGTGTGTGTAATAAGTGTTATATTTCAAAAATATATATCATAAGTGTTGGAAACAAGCTTAGATTCATGAGTTCTTGGCAATTTTGGGGGTGTTGGTGGTCAAATTCTTTGAAGTGTATGAATTATGAAAGGAGATTACTTTATTTCATGAAAAGGGCAATTTATCTTGCATCTT
This sequence comes from Scilla litardierei, assembly GCA_030789695.1. NCBI lineage: Eukaryota > Viridiplantae > Streptophyta > Magnoliopsida > Asparagales > Asparagaceae > Scilla > Scilla litardierei. Next base: position 475,758,975 of record CM061142.1, read on the forward strand.
ACTAGCTAGAGAGTTTTGGTGTGTTATTGTGATGTTTGAGCATATACCAATGCCTTTCTTGCTAAAATGGGTGATATACAGAAAAATCGATTTTCATGAACTATGAAAAATGACTCATTCGTGGGATTTCTATATTCTTGATTGTTTAGACTTTGCTTCGCTTATTTTGCTAAGTGTCTAGCAAAAATCTAGTTGTGGGGTATGATTAAAGGTGAATATTGTATGTTTTCGCCCCGTAACAATGGCTATTTTGTGCATAAGTCATTTATAATCTGGTCTGATATGTTCGTTTTGTGAATACCATATTATTTGTGACCTAAACACTTTTCTATGCATAAAATATCACTCCTATAGCTTAATCACACTTTAATTATGTTTGCAGGAATTTTTAGGAATTTTCTGGAACTCAAATGAAGCCTTGGCCTTGAGACTCTAGGAGTTCTACAACCCACACAGTCATGTGGTACACTCTATATGGTCATGTGGAGTGTAACAAGTGCAACCCGAGCCATCGCACACGACTGTGTGGTGATGTGCCCAAGAATGAAAATGACCACATGGCCGTGTCGGTCAATGACACGACTGTGTCATGCTACGAACAGAGTGTACAGGAAGGGAGTACAGTGACATGGCTGTGTGCGACATCGACATGACCGTGTCAGCCTTAAGTTAAACGAAGGCCAATGCAGGGAGAATAGTGACATGACCGTGTCGTTCTCACTGCTTGTCTTTTTGTGTGCAAGTTGGGCTGCGTTTCTTTACCCATTTTGACTTGATAACTCAAGTGCTTCTCAACCATTGATCTGATGAATAGATGGTGGATCTATAAGGACATGTGGGGGATGACCTATTTAAAGGCGGGAAAGATGAAGTGGCCCAATAATCTCGATTCCCTCATCTTTCAAAAATCAAAGGAGAAGTCTTGGAGAGAAGAACAACTCAAGGAGAAGAAGCTAGGGATCATCTCAAAAGGGAATTCCTTTGGATCAAAGTTTTCATTTTTATTGTTTTCTTGATCTTAGCTACTTTTATGAACCATTTGATGAGATTTTTAGAAATGAAAATGATGTCTTTGTTATCCATGAGTGGCTAAGTTTCTTGTGTGTATTCATGGTGGAATGATGGAATGACGTTTGTTTGAGCTTGTGGATGTTATCTCTTGCACATCATTTGTTATTTGGATGAATCTTTGACATTTATGTTTGTTCTTGGAACCCTATTGGGAAATCCATATAGAGGAACAATCATAGAGGACACTCTTTATCATGCTTAATGTTATTTTCTTATTGAATCATCCAACCTCTTTATGCCACACCAAGTGTTTGTTAAAATGCCAAATCATCCAATCGCTCACTCCTTAGTTGGATGAGAGATTGTAGTTATTTGATATTGATCCATAAGCCCTACAACATCATGAATTCATGGACACACCTGTTTATCGCCTTTGAGTTCTCTCCATCATCAATCCTTGTTTGTATTACTTGCTTCCATTGTTAGTATAAAATTCGCCCAATCAATCCTCACCTTCAAAGGGTGGTATTGTCGCATTGTTGTACCTATTAGCCAACCATTGTCGAGCATAAACGACTTATCCCTGAGATCGACCCTATGCTTACTAGGAATTACTACTTGGTGACCTCCTATACTTGGGAGTTAGCATGCGCATTATTTTGCCATAGCCAACCAACCATTCCCTTTGCTTATCCCTGCCTCACCCCTACTATGATCATTGCCTCTCATAGAACTAAGGCACACGACAATAAAGGGAGGAGGGATTAGGGTTAGGGTTTAGGATTTTTTTCTGCGAAAATTGATTTTTGATTTCAGAAAATATTAAGGAAAAAATTCTTAAAATTAGATGGAGATGATATGATTCTCCAGGATATATTGTTGAGTATTGGACTTCTCCCTACTTAGTTTTGATGATGAGCAAACATAAATACTTGTGACTAACCCCCTCCATGCAGTTAATTCATTGCCTTAGCTAATCATGAAGATCAAATGCAATGAATGACACTCAAAGATCAATCAAAGCTAAAAGATTTTAAGATTGGGTGATCAAGATAAAGATAGAAGCTTCAAAGACTTCAAGATCATTCAAGAGAAAAAAGAGAAGCTATAATTCAATGTAAATATTTTATTCTGTTTATTCTTTCTCATTAGAATGTAGCCTTGAAGTAGTATATTTTTCGAGCACTCACACATCACTCAATCTAGACTAGGAATTCATTATAACTCATTCCCTATGGCTCTAACTCTAAATTCCTTGAGTTGTGCATTTCAGACTTTCAACAGGCAAATACTAAACATTTGTCAGGCGCATATCTTCATACAGGCGCCTGTGATTTGTTATTCAGTCGTCTATTACGCACACACTTTAGACTTGGTATTTTTCTATATTCAACTCTACCAGGCGACTGCTATACAATGTACATGCGCCCGGCTAGTTGCAAGAGCCTGAATTTTGTTCCACATTAAACAAGCATACGACAAAACACATCAAGAGAGAGAGAGAGAAATAGAAGTCAAAATCCTAAATCGCCCTTGAGGGCCAACAAAATCAGACACGCCACATTAAACAAGCATACGACAAAACACATCACTAAACCGAGGAAATATGAGTCCAAACAAATGTCGTGGGCCCACGCGGTGAAGCACGAGTGAGTGTGGTCGCGTGCTAGTAGACGGTGTTACTAGCTACAATGTGCAATAAAGCTCCATATACACATATCCAAGGAAACACCCAAATATCGATTCGATTTGAAATAAGCGATGAATATATAGTTCAAGCATGCATGAGAACAGAGTAGGAATCGAATCGTATCTTGCGTCAGGGACTCCACAGCTAGGGACAAGGAAATCACCACACTATCGCCTAGATAATAGCTAGGAAGTTCCTATTCCAAGTGTTTTCGAAAACGATGGAGGTTGAGAAGATGTGGAGTAGAACACTCGGTGCAAATTCTTGCCTTCTCTTTATTCTCGGTAGGTAGGAAAATATTCACACAGGAACTTTTTTTGGGTTTTGGATATATGTATTTTTTTGGATTTTTGGCTATACATATAAATTATTTTTTTTCTTTTCTCTCTTTTTTTTGGGTTTTTCTTTTCTCTCTTTTTTTTTATTTTTGGATTTTTGGCTATATACATGTGTACTCTCCCAAGTGGGAGAACGGTACACGACGAGGGGATTTGCACCAAGTAAAATAAAAAAGAAATCGGATTCTAAACACTTTGTCAAGGGAGATTTTCTTCGCTAATCAGAGCATAGGCTAAATGGGTTATCCTAGTCCTAACTGTGGAATCCCGACACATGCGAAATAAAGTATACGATATAAATATAGCATGCATATAGAAGCAGACAGGAGAAGCAAATACCACATATTCAAATCGAAACATGATAATCTAGGGGTCATCCAGGACAGGTATATAAATCAAAATCACAAAGTAGAAGCACACCGTAAGCTAGACACGGCACACGACGCACAAAAAAGCAAAATGGACCCACAATGCATTAAATACAAGAGGACTCAGCTTCCTATGGTTAGTGAATGTGATTATCGAAGCCATGCTAGGTGTGTGTGTGTGTGTGTGTGTGTGTGTGTGTGTGTGTGTGTGTGTGTGTGTGATTCTGTGGCAATTCATCATTTGGGTCATCTCTAGGAGGGAGAGAGAGAGGGGGAGAGAGAGAGAGAGAGAGAGAGGAGAAAAAGGAAAGAAAGAAAAAGAAAACCACGGTGAAAACAACTCAAAAACAAAGAAAAGACACAAAAGACGCAAGAAGTGCGACTCCCCCAAGCTGAAACTTGTGTTGCCCTCAATGCAATAAAAGTAAATACGGGAGGGCAATGAAAATGGGGGAATACGCACCGACACAAAGAGAACAAAAAACGAGAAAAACACACATACGAAACTTAAAAATAAAGAAGGAAGAAAAAGAAATTCAGAAAATAAAAGATAGAAAATCACACCACACGACATATATAAACAAACACACCACGACGAAAAACACGACAAAACACACAAAAATCGTATTCCCCAAACTGGACATGAGAGTGCTAGCAATATGATATGATCATGAAGTTGCAGAAATATGCTAGGGGGAAGTCAATCTGAGCCGCTGTCGGTAGAATGGTATAAGGAGCAGGGGGGTGTCCGTAGTATAAAGTGAAACGACCGTCGGGGCGGGGCTTGATCATATGCATGTGCCGCAGGACATCAAGATCTATATGTGTGGGTCCTGGGACAGAAGGCAAACCTCTGGGGATGACGATATTGAACTGGGGATATGAAGCTATGATAGTAATGAGGCCCCCGCAGCAGTATTTGCCCTTGCCGACGGGGCTAATCTCAAGAAGCTTGTGAATAAGCCAAGCACCAGCATGAATAGGGATGCGAGGGGCCTCGAAGGCGATCCCGTCGTCACCACGAATAAAATCGAATGTCATGGCCCACAAAATGAAAAGATCAGGGATAGTCACCGTCCCGGACTCATCCCTGGGGAAGAACATGCAAGATACGATTCGGTGGGCCAGACGAAACACGGGGTGAATGATGGAGGAGGCCTTGGCCTTACCTCGGGGATAATGATCGTGGAGGGTGATGCGGAACCAAAATTGATCGACGTCGAAATCGGGGTGATATCCGTAGGGACGGATGGCGTCGCCCCCAAGAATGGGGAATCCAAAAATGTTATTAATAGTATTCAGGTGGGTGCGGATAGATTTGTTTCGGACCCGGAAATCGACGATCGATCCCGACTCACAATGGAGAGAAGATAAGAACTCAAGTGTGAGGGCAGGGTAGGACGCCGCGTGGGCGTTCAAGAAAGCTAACCAACCTAAGTTAGTGAAGAGAGTCTCGACTTCGGAGAAAACTCTGAGCTCGATAAGCGTTTGTGCGTGTGCAAACTTGGTGGAAAGGTGAGAACGTGTGTCGAGTCTATTATAAAAATCCTTTTGTTCAAGACTCAGAAAATGGTAACCACGCGGGCCCAACATTGGGTCCTCGGGAGGGATGATAGGTTGGGGTTGGGGTTGTGTAGGCAGTGTAGGAGGAGGACGTGAAATAGATGGACGTGTGGACTTCTGTCTCTTACGAGACGGCTCCTCCTCATGCATGATACCCTTACCCTTATCTCTTTCCCTAGCCATGATAGTGTGTGATGCAAGTGAATGCAAGATATGATGAATGCACACAATCAATGGCAATTGAGCAAAAATATAGTAATAGGGCAATACTAAAAATTGAGCTAAGGAGCGAAGTTATCCAGAAGCGTAGTTAATCCTTGCTCGCAAATCACCCAACAATGTGCAATTGGTGGGAGTGTGAAGCCGCGGCACTTCTCTTCATCAAATTTTCGAAAATTTCGAAAGAGGGGGAGAAAAACTAGGGTTATGGCGAAGAATTAGGTCAAATGAGGGAGATTGAGAGTGGGATTGATGGAGAGAGGGAAGGAGAGAATGGGGAGATCGGCAGGTTGGAGGTCGTTTGGTGGAAGAACGAGGCCGGTTGAGGGGTGGGGAAGGAAAAACGACGAAGAGAGATCGAAATCGGGTGAGGAGAAATGAACGGGTGAAGTGGGGAGTATTTATAGGGTTTTAGGCCAACCGATTAGGTGAGATTTCACCAGATCGGTTGGGCAAGTTCTCGAAAAATTTGTTGAAAAGTTGCTACAGGCAAACCGATCGGTTGAGTTTTCACCCGATCGGTTAGCCGCTTCACGACTTTCCCGAGAGTTCTGTGCACTTCACCCAGACGACGACACGACCACTGCTTCATATCAACCGATCGGTTGACTAAATCCCCAAAATTTCCGAGAGTTCTGCACTTCTCACATGATCAGCCACCCGGTCTCAGTTTGCTTCACCCGAGCGGTTCGCTGAAGAACAGATATCAACCATCTTCTGATACGTCCCACCCGATCGGTTGAGGGTTCAACTGATCGGTTGGGGACTTGTTTTCTGCACAACACAAAAAATTGCCTAAGTCTTTTGACGAGAGCTCCCGTTACTGAATTTAATCACCAAAAAGGGAAAATAAACCTAGAAATAATCCTAAAAACAAAGATGAGGGTTTAGAACATGGGTTGCCTCCCATGAAGCGATGTTGTTTAATGTCGTTTGTTCGACGCACGGTTGATGATTTTCAAGGAGGACGGGAGTGATGCCCAATGTTTGGCATTCCTTCAGATGTTGGTGGCCTTTGGTGTCGTCGGCGGTGATAAGTAGACTTGCTCGACGATCCTTCCTCCGTTGATGGTATCCAGGGGCTTCTCCCTCACATTGGCGTCGACCGCCACTTTTCTTAGTATCCGGATCTCATCAGCGGTAAGCCCCATGGGCTCTTTCCCCTTTCTCCTTGTCGGAGCAACTTTTTGGAATCCGGAAGGGATCGTATGTGAGACACCTGCTTCACGAGTAACTTCTTCCTTCTTCAAGCTGACGTGCTCTTCAGGGTCCCCCAAGCTGTCGGGGGGGTTCCTTGAGAGAATTTCCCAGGCCCCAGCTTCCACAGCTCTTTCTGTTGAGTATTGGTGTTTCATACCAATCTTATTTTGATGATGATCACAACATTATGTTGTTGCTAATGAATCTCATGTTTTAGTCTCCCAGTTTATTTCAAGGATATCTTTCTTGGAGACTAATCACTTGGTGTAAGGATGGACATCATGTGAAGAAGGGCCATAGTTTGGACTCAAGGAGTGCCAAAGCTTGGAGATGGTGGAGAGCACTCAAGGCATCAAGATTGAAGACTTAATCTCTTTGAGAAGCATTGTAATCCATGTAATTTACTTTATTGCTTTCTCTCTCTTTTGAGTCTAGGTTATTGTAATGCCTTGTTAGATGGTTTACTCATACATGCATATGCATTTAACCATCTTAGTGAACCTTAGGATTATCATAGAATCCAACCCAATAGGTTCACTCTGTCCAAAGACTCATTTGGAGTCTTTGGCTTTCCGTCAGTCGCCTGATGAGGGAAACACAGCCGACTGGGTGATTTCCAGTCGCCTGTAGATCCTTCTACAGTCGCCTGATTTGCACAGCTCAAGTCAACATTTCAATTGACTCAAACTTGAGCTTTACACACAGTCGCCTGTCGATCAGTTTACAGTCACATGTATATTTACAGTCGCCTGGATATTGGCCAACAGTCGCCTGTCTAGCGTAAGTGCAATCTCTGCATCTCTCTGTCTTCTCTCCATTTTATACTGCAGATGACTGATGAAGAATGTACAGTCGCCTGACTATTTGACAGTCGACTGTAATATTAACTTCAGTCGCATGTGCGAAGAATTGGAGAAAGAGTGCATCTCTCTGTTTCGATCCATTCCCTGTAGCAGTCGTCTGCTGAAGGATTAACAGGCGCCTGTCCTTTTTGTCAGTCGACTGTATTGACTTCGTCAGTCGACTGTCCTGGCTCAGATTATAGCCGTTGGATATTTTCTAGCCGTTGATCAGTCGACTGTCTTTTGATCAATAGTCGACTGTTCCTGTCGTTTTCACCCAGTTTCTAGCCGTTGCAGATTTGTTCATTTGGCTATTTCTTTGGGTTTTTGGGCTTGATATAGGATTCATATATATGAGTGTGCTGCCATCACTTGAGAACTCATGACAACACTTGATAACTCTTGATTCTATAGAAAATCTCAAGAGATCAATAAGCTACTCTCAAGCTCCCTCATTTCCCTCTATTGAGCACTCATCTCTCTTCATGCATTAAAGTCCAGCTCAAGGGAAATCATCCAAGTGCTTTCAAGCTTATTCCAACACTTGGAGATCCTCTTCCATGACTTGCATCCATTCAAGAGTAAGCATCTCAAGGCATAGGTAAGAGTATATACTTTACTTGGTGTAATTTGTCTTCCTATTTCTCTTTGTGGGAATAGGATACTCTCTTTGTGGGAGTTTCTCTCTTTGTGGGAGGTTGTCTCTTTGTGGGACTATGGAATTCTCTTTGTGGGAATTAACTCTCTTTATGGGATTTCTAGTGTCCTAGTGTAGGGCTAACCCTAATTCTCTGAGTGGGAGTTAGTGATTCTCTGTGAGGGAGTCTTGATCCTTGTGTAGGATTGGTTGGGTCCTTGTGTATGGCATAAATCCTCTGTGTGGGGTATCTCCTTGTGAGATTTGTATTCACTTCTCTGTGTGGTATTATAGTGAATATTGGTGTGGCTGGATGTACCCAAGTTTGGGGAACCAGGGTAAAACTTTGTGTTTGCGTTTGGATTGATTGTGCCTTTTAATTCCTCTTGCATTTATAATTTCGCATTTGCAAGTTAAATTTTAATTGGACAATTTTATTGCCATTACACTATTCACCCCCCCACCCCTCTAGTGTGTTTTGTTAGTATTGCAAGGGTTAGACGATCCCTACAATTGGTATCAGAGCGAGGTTAAAGCATACGGTAACGATGGCATTCAACACTACATCCGCGCCTCATGAAGAAGGTCTTTCTACCGTCCGACCCCCGCTCTTCAACGGAACCAACTACCCGAGTTGGAAGATCAGGATGATGGTCTGCTTGAAGAGTCATGACCTTTGGGACATAACGGAGTCACCTTTCGAGGAGCCTACTTCACCCGCGGCCTTAAAAACTAAAGAGAAGGACTTGATCAAAGTCAATGCTAGGGCTATGTGTGTTCTCCATTGCGCCCTCACTCCGGATGAGTTCGATCGCATCTCCACGTGTAAATCGGTCAATAGTATTTAGCACACATTGGAGATCTCTCATAAAGTGTTACTTCAACACAAGGAAGAGATTCAGTCAACCAAGCCCGAGAAGAAAAAGGGCGTTGCTCTTCATGATGAGAAGGAGTCTTTCAAGTGGAAAAAGAAGTTCCAACAAGAAGCTCCAAGTGAAGATGAAGAAGATCTTAGCGACGATGACTACATCGAGCTTGCCAAGCAATTCAAGAATTTCAAGGCATTCCTCAAGGATAATCAAGGTATGTCTTCATCAAAGTTTGCCTCACAGTCTAACAAGTTGGTTTGTTTCAACTGCAGTGGAATAGGTCATGTGGCTACCGAATGCCCTTCCAAACCCAACATAGATACCTATAAGGGTAAAGGTAAGAAACATTGGAAAGCCAAGTCCGAGGTCAAGAACCAAAAGAAGGGACTTATCGGCACATTTGATGATTCCGATGGGGACACATCTAATGAAGAAGAAGAGGATGACAAGGAGCACGATCAAAGGTGTTTCGTTGCCTTTGATGATTCTTCATCAACTTCATCTAACTCTAGCAATGAAGAGATAGAGACATGGCTCAACTCCAAAGAAGAAAGTTGCCTTATGGCTAATGGGGAAAAGTCTTCATCAAGCTCTAGCGAGGAGGAAAGTGATGAGGAAGCCTAGGAGGAAAAGCCATCCTATGATGAGCTTGAATACCGCCTAAATGTGGCCTCCAATTTGGCAAGTAAGTGCATCGACTGTTATGAGAAAATGAAAGCTAAACTTGATAATGCTATGAGTAGGGTGCATGATTTAGAATCATCTAGTGTAATTCATGATAAAAGGCATGTGTATGACACTTGTGAGAGAGACACACTTCTCTCTCAAGTTAAGGAATTGCGCCTTTCTAATCAAAAACTCGTTGCTCAAAACCTTAGCTTAGAAGCTCACATTCAACAACTTACGTTGAAATGTGAAGAGGAATCCCGGAAGCTCATAAGCTTTGTATATTCTAGGGATTCACTCCATGATTTTTTGGAAAAACAACATCCGGTAAATCATAGAGGAGGTTTGGGTTATATTCAAAATGTGGTTCTCAAACCCACCTCTAATTCCTCTTATGGTGCAAATACAAGAAATATTGCTAAAGCACCTAAGAAGAATCACCATGCTTTCTTGTACAACAAGAACACCAACAAGAAGCATGTAGATCACAAGGTGATGAGGAAGAATGAAAAATCTTCATTTTTTGATAAGAAGCAAAATCCGCATTCTATGCATGCTAAGAAATTTGTTTCTACACCTAAGCATGCCACATCCTTCCCTCTTGCAAAGGCAAAACCCTTGCCTAGGAAATCCTTGAGATTATGGATTCCCACTAAAGTTAGTGTGTAAGAGAGAGATAGTTACATTAACTCTCTAGTTAGGGATGTGATCACCTCGTGTGATTACGTTAGGAAATCAAACTCCTCTTGGGTTTGGTTACCTAATGTTTAGGTTCCTCACACATATGCATATTGCATGGGTATTGTGCTTCTATGTTTATTTTAAGCATACACATTGATTGTGTGTGTTTCATGATTTTGAAAATATTTTCAAATTTATTTCTTTTCATGAAAATGGGGACCTTGGGGTTTATTGACATGCATGCATTTTTGAACCATGTGTATGTCAATAGGGGAGTTAATATATTATGTGTTTAAATTATTTTAAGACATATTTTAACTCTCATTTAGGAGGCTATTTGAGATCATTATTTACATTTGGTTATTTTAGGTCTCAAACCAAACCTCTTGTTTATTGCCAACATGTTTCATGTTTCATTGTTTCTGGCAATATCCTTGTGTATCGTTGAAGCTTGATTTTTCCATATCTATTGCTTTGATACACTTTAGGCCCATGGCTCCATTAATTATGGTATTAGATCCTAGAAGTCAAAAGTTGACCATTTCTATGATCTAGGGGAAGCATGGGATAGTGAATTGATACCCACTAAATTTTTAAATTTGGTATCATACATATCTTTCTTTTCTTGCATATTGTCACATCTTGGTTAAGATGACAAAGGGAGATATTTTTTGATGTCCATCTTTTTGACGATGTCAAGGGAGAGAGATATATGCATTATGTAATCATATCTATAGGGGGAGATATATATATATATATATATATATATATATATATATATATATATATATATATATATATATATATATATATATATATATATATATATATATATATATGCATATGGGGAGAGATATCTCTATAGAGAGAGATATATGTGATTAGATAAACCTTTCTTCTTTGCATGCTTTTATTCTTTGCAATTGGTTTATGTAATCCATGCCTATTATATGCCACCATGTTTTTAATTGATATTTGGAGTATTTACCATTGTGTAGCTCTTTATGTAATTGGTGCATATAAGTAGGGGGAGATCATTAGCATTGTGCTTTAATTCTTTATGATTTACATAATGTGTGTCATCATCAAAACGGGGGAGATTGTTGAGTATTGGTGTTTCATACCAATCTTATTTTGATGATGATCACAACATTATGTTGTTGCTAATGAATCTCATGTTTTAATCTCTCAGTTTATTTCAAGGAAATCTTTCTTGGAGACTAAACACTTGGTGTAAGGATGTACATCATGTGAAGAAGGGCCATAGTTTGGACTCAAGGAGTGCCAAAGCTTGGAGACGGTGGAGAGCACTCAAGGCATCAAGATTGAAGACTTAATCTCTTTGAGAAGCATTGTAATCCATGTAATTTACTTTATTGCTTTCTCTCTCTTTTGAGTCTAGGTTATTGTAGTGCCTTGTTAGATGGTTTACTCATACATGCATATGCATTTAACCATCTTAGTGAACCTTAGGATTATCATAGAATCCAACCCAATAGGTTCACTCTGTCCAAAGACTCATTTGGAGTCTCTGGCTTTCCGTCAGTAGCCTGATGAGGGAAACACAGCCGACTGGGTGATTTCCAGTCGCTTGTAGATCCTTCTACAGTCGCCTGATTTGCACAGCTCAAGTCAACATTTCAATTGACTCAAACTTGATCTTTACGTACAGTCGCCTGTCGATCAGTTTACAGTCGCATGTATATTTACAGTCGCCTGGACATTGGCCAACAGTCGCATGTCTAGCGTAAGTGCAATCTCTGCATTTCTCTGTCTTCTATCCATTTTATACTACAGACGACTGATGAAGAATGTACAGTCGCCTGACTATTTGACAGTCGACTGTAATATTAACTTCAGTCGCCTGTGCGAAGAATTTGAGAAAGAGTGCAGCTCTCTGTTTCGATCCATCCCCTGCAGCAGTCGTCTGCTGAAGGATTAACAGGCGCCTGTCCTGTTTGTCAGTCGACTGTATTGACTTCGTCAGTCGACTGTCCTGGCTCAGATTATAGCCGTTGGATATTTTCTAGCCGTTGATCAGTCGACTGTCTTTTGATCAACAGTCGACTGTTCCTGTCGTTTTCACCCAGTTTCTAGCCATTGCAGATTTGTTCAGTTGGCTGTTTCTTTGGATTTTTGGGCTTGATATAGGATTCCTATATATATGAGCGTGCTGCCATCACTTGAGAACTCTTGAAAACACTTGATAACTCTTGATTCTATAAAAAATCTCAAGAGATCAATAAGCTACTCTCAAGCTCCCTCATTTCCCTCTATTGAGCACTCATCTCTCTTCATGCATTGAAGTCCAGCTCAAGGGAAATCATCCAAGTGCTTTCAAGCTTATTCCAACACTTGGAGATCCTCTTCCATGCCTTGCATCCATTCAAGAGTAAGCATCTCAAGGCATAGGTAAGAGTATTTACTTTACTTGGTGTAATTTGTCTTCCTATTTCTCTTTGTGGGAATATGATACTCTCTTTGTGGGAGTTTCTCTCTTTGTAGGAGATTGTCTCTTTGTGGGACTAGGGAATTCTCTTTGTGGGAATTAACTCTCTTTGTGGGAGTTCTAGTGTCCTAGTGTAGGGCTAACCCTAATTCTCTGAGTGGGAGTTAGTGATTCTCTGTGTGGGAGTCTTGATCCTTGTGTAGGATTGGTTGGGTCCTTGTGTAGGGCATAAATCCTCTGTATGGGGTATCTCCTTGTGAGATGTGTATTCACTTCTCTGTGTGGGATTATAGTGAATATTGGTGTGGCTGGATGTACCCAAGTTTAGGAAACCAGGGTAAAACTTTGTATTTGCGTTTGGATTGATTGTGCCTTTTAATTCCTCTTGCATTTATAATTTCGCATTTGCAAGTTAAATTTTAATTGGACAATTTTATTGTCATTACACTATTCCCCCCCCCCCCTCTAGTGTGTGTTGTTAGTATTGCAAGGGTTAGACGATCCCTACACTTTCTTCTTCAATGTCCAGCATATTGCAACCAGGTTCATCCGGAGGGTGCTTCATAGACAACCCCAAGTCAAACTCGACCTTCTGGTCGCCAACATTAAGGGATAACTTCCCTTTCTTCACATCTATCAGCACGCCAGTGGTGGCCAGGAAGGGCCGTCTAAGGATGATGTGTGTATGAGTATCTTTGGGCATATCCATCACCGCGAAATCTACCGGTACATGCACTCCACTGACGTTGACTGGCAGGTCGTCTACAATTCCCACCGGATATTTGACCGATCTATCGGCTAGTTGAAGTGTCATACCCGTGGGCTCCAGGTCTCACATCCCTATCCTCATGTACAGTGACAGGGGCATTAAACTGACGCTCGCTCCCAAATCCACGAGCGCCCGATGGATCTTCACTTCCCTAATCAAATAAGGAATGGGGAAGCTTCCCGGGTCTTTTAGCTTGGGCAGATTCACTCGCTGGATGAGAGCACTACATTCCGCCGTGAGAACGACCTTTTCCTTTCTGGAACCCCTCGTCACCAAATCCTTTAAAAATTTCGTGTATGAGGGAATTGTCTATATGGCTTCGAGGAAAGGGATCTGTAAGCTCAAATCCTTGACCATAGCGAAGAACTTGCTTTATTTTTCATCAATCTTTGCCTTGGCAAGTCGTTGTGGAAAAGGCACAACGGGTTTAAATACTCTCAGGTTCCCCTCCTCGTCCTTCTTCTTCTCTTCTTCAGGGACTCCCTCCGGAGTCGTATTCTTTGGTGACGAAGCTCCGTCGTCATTTGATTTTTCAATTGGTCGCTCACCGACCAACGGAGCTTCCGGTTCCTTAGCAGGCACTCTTGTAGGAATTTGTGTCCCGCATCTCAAGACGATAGCGGACACATTCGTATTATCATGCGTTAGTGCCAATGTCTGATTTGCCCCTTGGATTCACTTCCGATTGACCCGGCAATTGGTTTTGCGCCCTTTGAAGGTTCGCCACCTGCAACCCCAGCTGAGTTACTTGGTCGGTGAGAGCCCTTTGCCCCATCTCCAGCTTCAAGTTGATCTTCTCCTGATTTGTAATATACTGGGTCAAGAGGGTCTCGACCGGGGAGATAGCTCGCTGCTGGCCATATGGCTGCTGTTGATGCATGGGCTGCTGGTTCCTGGGGGATACTGCTGATATACTTGATGTGGCTGCTGCTGTTGCTGAAACTGCTGCTGCTGTTGCTGAAACTGCTGCTGCTGTTGCTGAAACTGTTGCTGCTGTTTCCTATGCGGCTGATATATTTGTTGATGCGGCTGCTGTTGCTGCTAATACGGTGCTCGATAGCTAAGATTTGGGTAGTTCCGGTTATTGGGAGAATAAACCGGATTGGAGCTAGTCCATGGTGGATACGGCGCATTACCCGTCAGGTTAAAGAAAAGTGTGCTAGCTTGATCCACCGGTGGTGAAATATCACCATCCTCTAAGTTTCCCAGGACTTCCGCTTTCACCACTACTACTTGTTGGGTGCCAGCTCCTACCATAAGCGCTGAGATCTGGGTCGATAGCAAATCGAATTTGCAAGACAACTTGTCGACGTCCTCGACTCTATGAATACCTCCAGATCTGGGTGTTGCACGCTCATCACACCACCGCTCATTATTTGATGCCATGTTTTCTAAAATGTTGCCGGCATCTTCTTCTCTTCTAGACATGAAGGACCCCCTAGTCACGACGTCCATCGAAGATTTTAGGTCATCCCTCAACCCATTATAGAACAGATTTATAATCTGCCACTTTGAAAGTTCATGATGAGGGCATCTCCGCTACATCTCTTTGTATCTCGTCCAAGCTTCGTGCAGGGACTCGTGGCTGGCCTGGGAGAAGGAGGAGATCTCACTCCTCAGCTTCATTGTCTTTCCCAGGGGAAAGAACTTAGTCAAGAAAGCGTTCGAGAGCTTCTCCCAAGAATTGAAGGTGTTCGGGTCCTTTCCCCTAAGCCATTGCTTGGCTTTATCACGCAGAGAGAATGGGAATAGCTTCAGATGGATTGCTTCAGTTGTGACACCATTAATCCTGAATGTGTCATACTTCTCGAGGAAGGAGTCCAGATGTTCACTAGGGCTCTACATGGGTGCCCCAGAGAATTGATGCTGCTGGATCCACGTCACTAGCGACGGCTTAAGCTCGAAGCTTTGGGCTACAATAGCCGGAGGTTGAATGGAGGAGGTGGACCCGATGGAAGGCATCGAGTATTCCAGCAAAGATTTCTGGGGAGGAGTGTTCTCTCCCATGGCTTCAGCTTCTTCCCTTCTTCTTCTTTCTGTGTTTAGACGCCTCACGGTGGCGTTGATTTCTGGATCAAGTGGAATCAAGTCGTCTAGACTCCTTGTATTCATGCGCATGTAAAACAAGAAATACCCGTGAAGCAAGTATGGGATAGAAACAGATAAAAACAAAAATCAAAGAATATAGAAAAATAAAAAGTGAAATAGTAGAATGCGAAAATTTTCGCTGGGCGAGGATATGAACTAGACTCAAGGGTTCAAATGGTCCTAAAATTAACAAGCACGTTGCCTCCCCGGCAACGGCGCCATAAAGCTTGACGTCCCCCGGTTTTTACTCATGCAGAGTGCAATTGGATTGGGGATACCAGATTTAAATATTTATACCGCAAGCGCACGGTGTTGTAGTGTGGCTTGGGGGTCGAACACAGGGAGGCGTGGTTGTGCTTGTTTCTAAGAGGAACCGGTTCACCCTACGGGTGAGCTAGCCCGAACGATCGATGATTTGTCATGGAATGTAATTACGGAGGATAGATAATATAAAAGGAAACCTAGGAATTCGGTTTCCACCCTATCATGTGTTCTCGCTATTACAACCTACGGATAGGAAAACGATCGGAATTAGGGTTTAGTGGTGAGACGTTGCCTCTAAGAGTGGTACAAGCGTCCCATGGGCCCGATATTCCGTTCGATGCCCAGGATGATACGTCGGACTACCCAGGTTCGGTCGATGGGCATTCCCATGTCCATTAACACCGACCGACTCCGGGAGCACTAATCTCGCAACGATAACTCCCAACATCTTATCCCGCCGTTCTCACGCGTTAGGATTCAATGTCTACGCTAAAGGCGTGAGCTGTGGCTAGGGAGTCAACCGCCAAGTTTATTCCCCCTTGGCCCTACGGTCAAAGGTGGTCTTTTTCCCACCGATGACAATGAAACACCCCGCGTAACCGTCTAAATTCCTAATCCCTATCGAAATCCTAGTCCTATAGACGCATTAGGGAGAACCCACGACGGGGTTTCCACCAAAATACCAGATTAGGGAACTACTCACAAATCATAGCTAAAAAGCGATCTAAACAAAAATCAACCGTAAAAATCATGATCAGGCGATTGGAATGAAGTAGTAGCAATGCTATAAAGATAATATCAAAGTTTGGAAGCGATCAGAAGACTTACAAAAACAGTAAAATTCCAGCCGTCACCATACAAGAAAAAAGACAGAAAAATAACCACTCTTGTTTTTAGAAACCTAGGGCAACTATATATAGAAATTGACGTCACCCGATCGGTTGAAGAATCAACCGATCGGGTGAGCTGCTTCGGTGATGCAGCATGGACGTTCAAAATTCCACCCGCTCTCTTGGTCCGACCGGTTGGCAGCACCGGGTCGTCATTTGGATCTTGTGGCATCAGATGAACCGATCGGTTGAACATTCAACCGATCGGTTGGAATTTTCCTCAAAATAGACAA